>JAQFZX010002855.1:0-15849 GCA_034682405.1 Hydroisotoma schaefferi | reverse complement strand
TTTGAAAGAATAATACCCCAGGGGAGTTAATTCAGAAAATATTCCCCCATGTCTATTCAGAGCTTTGAACGCATAATTCCCCAGTGGAATTAATTCAGAAAATATTCCTCCATGTTTAATCGTGGGTTTGAAAGAATAATCTCCCAGGGGAATTAATTCAGGAAATATTTCCCCAAATCAGAGCTTTGAAGGCATAATTCCCCAGAGGAGTTAATTCAGAAAATACTCCTCCATGTTTAGTCGTGGGTTTGAAATAATAATCCCCCGGGGGTATTAATTCCGGAAATATTCCCCATATCTAATTCCCCAAGGGGAATTATTTCAAGAAGTACCCCAACCGAACGCCTACCCAACGCCCAACGCACAATCTAGCCCTTTAAGGTGATAAAGAAGAGCTATATCTTGCCCCATCTCCTTAATATTTTAAAAATTCCTTACCGGTAATATCTACTTAGCACATGGGAAAATAAATCAAGTTTCTTTCTAAAAACTTCCAATCCGAAAAACCCGAATTCGGAAACAACACTATTTTAAAATCGATAAGATCTTATCGAGTTTTTAGTAAATATTACGAATTGCATGCAGTAATAGGTTACAGTTTGACCTGAAATGAAGAAACCGGGCGGCCGAGCCAAGGCGACATCCACCAGTAAACCAAACAACAACAAAAGTAAAGGGAAGAAAGGGGGTGGTAAAGGGGGCGATGGGGGAGGTCAAGGTAAAGGTCAAGGTCAATGGAACCTCGTCCCAATCGGAGAGGAGTTCCTCGCAGAACAGGAGATGGAGAGTTTAATATCCCTCGAAGTATTGACAGACTACGACCTCGTTCAACGGGCAGATGGACTTACAGGTTAATTAATTACACTTCAAAAACACCATTCCCTAAATCCTCGCCCACATGCCGCGGCTTAATGATGTTTGGAAAGCGTATTTAACATGGGAGAGAGTCCCCTTCTAACATGTAAAGGATAGGCGTATGGCATAATAAACGAGGGCGGCATATGGGGGAGGATTTAGGCTACTTTTACTTCCTTCATTCCCTTAAAAGTACAAAGTTCTAACCTGTAAACGTTCCTTGTAATTACAGAAATTGTAGAGAAAGGGAGGAAGAGAAAGGTCACGGAAATTGATTCGGATTCCGACGCTTTGGACGATGACGACGCTGACGCTGCAGAAACTACAAACGATTCTGACGACGATTCACCAGAAGAAGTGGAAGAAAAACCTCTAAAGAAAGCTAAAAAGGTGAAGAATACGCCCAAGAAAGATGTACAAGTTGTAGTGAAATCCAAATCAAAGCCTGAAGTGGCCGTATCGACAGGAACGCTGAGCGTTTTGGCAACAAGTCAATGGACAGTTGTACCAAGTCGGGCAAGCAGCGCTTCCGCAGCGCTAGACGCTTTAAACGCTTCTAGTTCTAAACGAGAGAAGAAAGGGAAGGATAGGAGTTCAGATGCTAAACGAGACGATGGAGATAGAGGTAGCTACCCTTCTTCTCACTTATTTGGTTATTTTTCTCAAAAGAAATCCTTATCTTTCCTTTATTTCAGAAAACGGAAGTAAACCAGCGGCCGCTGGACTAAAAAAATCCATAAAAGTTCTAAAAACTAAACAAGAATCCCTTGAAAATGAGCCAACGATGGAGAAATGGGTTAAACTTGGTGTTCGAGATCCGATCCTTCAAGGTTTAAAGGATGCTCTGTTCACACAACCTACGGCTATTCAGGTTTTTACATAAAGCAACTTAATACCGTATTTATGGTAATAATTCTCCGTAAATAGTTCCCCCCCCCTACCTTTTTCTTCCATCTTAATAATAAAAACTAGCCCGATATCCTAATCCACTGACCGTATTGTCTCGGATAGCGTCCCGGGGGATACTAAAGGGGCTAATAGGTTTATGGGGTTATTACTAGTAATTAGGGGGGCTACTATTTGAAAGGGGACACTATAGTTCAGGGAGGAAACTATTCGAGACAATAAGATATGCCTTTCTGTTCTCCCTTTAAAGTAGCAATTCCCTAGATGAATTAAACCCGGAAATACATTACTTTCTGACCCAGGAAACACCAACGTTAAAATATATTTTGATAACTTTACAGGACGCAACCCTTCCTGCAGCCCTCCTAGGTAAAAAGGACATAGTAGGAGCGGCTGAAACCGGAAGTGGAAAAACGTTAGCGTTTGCCATTCCAATAATCCATGGAATACTTCAGAACCGGAGTGAAGCACTTCAAAATCCAGAGGCCAAAGTTAGACACGGACTCCAAGCCTTGATTCTGACACCCACGAGAGAACTCGCTGTCCAAATCAAGAAACATTTCGATACTGCGGCCAAATATGCTAGAATCAAGGTAAGATCCAACTAAAAATACTTCAGCTCTCTTTTAGGCCATGAAAACCTTAAAAAAGCCGACATTCTTTTTCTTTTTCCATAGACCGTGGTAATAGTTGGAGGTCTAGCAACCCAAAAGCAAGAAAGGCTACTGCGGGGTCAACCCGACGTAGTAATAGCAACTCCAGGACGCCTGTGGGAACTTACCCGAGAGGGAAACCCTCATCTATCCACCTTAAACGAGATAAGGTACAGAACTCCTTCAAACTTTACCAAAAACCGATATTTTAACAGTCCCGTATTTAATATTTACTCTCCAGATACCTAACAATTGACGAAACGGATCGAATGGTTGAAAAAGGTCACTTCCAAGAATTGCAGGGTATTCTCGGTGTAATAAATTCCTCCCCGGAGATTCAAGAACTCCGTCAAAACTTCGTGTTCTCTGCAACCCTGTCCTTCACCCACGAGCCGCCTCAACGGACAGGAAAGAAGTTTAAAAAAGGTCCAAAAAAACTGACAGCCAAGGACAAACTTAAACAAATAATGGAACTGATTGGAGTCCGCCCAAATCCTAAAATAGTAGACATAACGAATAGTAAAGGGACTTGTGAAACCCTCACAGAAATGCAGATAAACTGTTCCCTAACTCAAAAGGACTTTTACCTCTATTACTTCCTTATGCTCCAACCCGGTCGGACTATTGTCTTTTGCAATAGTATTAACTGCGTTCGGAGGCTGACCAACTTGTTCTTCTTGCTAAAAGTCGGAGAGGTTCTGCCCCTTCATTCCGAAATGTTTCAGAAGCAGAGGCTCAAGAACTTGGAAAAGTTCACGGAGAATGATAAAGGGATCCTTATTGCTACGGATGTTGCTGCTAGAGGACTGGACATTGTGGATGTTCAGCATGTTATTCACTATCAAGTACCCAAAACGGCTGAGGTGAGGGGGGAATAAGAGCACAGCACAACATTACATAGATTTAAAGTCCAGGAATGATAGTTTTTAAGAGAATTTTTGGCATTACTAAGTATATTTATGAAACTGGCTGTGTGGAAGTTAGTTTTGTTTTGAGAAGTATGCTCATTTTATCATTTTATGTACTTTTTCCAGGGATATATTCACAGGAGCGGTCGAACAGCTCGAGCATTCAAGGGAGGATTAGCCATAGTTCTTGTAGAACCTGCGGAAATCCAAACGCTTCGAAATATATTCCGATCCTTGAATCGAGGTTTGTTCTTAATTCTCTACACCTTTCTAAAGAACGGTTACATGGACTTTATATTAACTTTTGTAACTTCCAGACGGAGACACGATGCTCCCCCTGTTTACCATTGACCACGGAATATTCAAAAAGCTCAAGGCGAGAGTAGAAGAAGCCGTAAAAGTAGAGCAGTTTGAACACTCCGTGAGGAAGCGACTGGCCGATATGAATTGGATGGACAAAGCCAAAAAGGACATGGACCTCGCTTCCTCCGATGAATCCGACGATAGCGAGTATGCTCACCTCATCTTACAAAGTATCTCTGTCTTAAAATGCACACAACTTAAAAAAAACTATCAATTATACTTACAGAAATGGAGACGAAGCGTCCAAGAAGAATCTAATGCAAGCGAAGAAGAAACTAGAGTCTTACAAACAGTCCCTCAGTAAACTACTGGCGGACGATACCTTCCTTGTGAAAAATAATATAAAAGCAAATAGTAATAAATAAAGAATCCATTTTATTTTATTAATCAAATGTCAAAGTTCAATTCACGTCATAAATAGCGTCTTTTTTTGTAACGGCGAATTTACAATTTTCAGATCGCGAAGCAAACAATTTCTCCAAATTCTTACTCACACTAGAGTAGTCACTAAATTCCTCATGAAATGTCACAAAAAGTTCCCTATCTTCCAACGTCTGAGGATGTTCCCGGCCCAGAGTACCACATTCGATGATACTCACATCCAAGATAAGCTCGCAGGCCTCTTTATAATCTCCAGTTTTGTGCAAGGACTTGGCCAAGTTCCTCAAACTAGTAACAGTGGATGTATGACCTCTCCCTTGCGAAGCTTCAGTCAATTTTGCCAACTTCTTGAACCGTTCCCTGGCCGCGTGAAACTTCTCCTGTAAAATTATAAACTTACCGTAAAACTTCTAATACAGTCTACGTGCGTCTTTTTAATATTAGGGTATGTAATCAAACCATTCTATAGTATATGAGTCCTATTTGGCCCAACGGGGTTAAAGATTTAATATCCGTCGCATCATAAAGCATTCTGGACTTTCTCCAAATCAATCTATAACTCTTCAACGCCTCCACTAAATGTCCATTCCCAATCCATCGTTTAGCTAATTGAATCTCTCGTTCCACGTTGTACGCCCTGGAATGCATCAGCCCCAGGTCCATGTCCCACTGCTTCTGGGTCCGCACAACTAAATCCCTCATTGGGCTATCCGGAGGGAATAACATAAATATTAGGGTCTTTGCAATAAGAAGGTGGTCCATTCCGAGCTCTTCCTGTCCCAAGAAGTATTCACAGACGGAGATATTATATCTGGAAAGCAAATAAACACAACCTAACCTAACAATCCTATTCAACTTTACACAAGAATGTTATAGTAATTAGAATTACCTCGCCAACGCCGTAGTAGGATTCTCACTATCATCCCCAAAAAGAGATCTCGACAGCTTAATGATGCCCCCATACAGTTTTTGAGCCTTTTCAAACCGTTCCTCGAGCATGTAGCAGGATGCCAAAGACCTGGATGCTTCAACAGTTCCTCCCCAACTCTCTCCCATATTTTCCACCAAGAATTGGCAAACTTGCTCAAGGACTTGGACCCCTTCGCGTCCTTCTTTCGCTACCTCCAGCAAAATCCCGAAATACATGGTCGCTAGCATTGTGAAGGGATCCTCCACGCCGTACTGCTTCCCAAACGTCTTCACAACCTTAAAAAACCCCACACGATTACTTCAGATTACTATAACTTCTAATTAACTTTATAACAAAGCTCCAGATCAAGTTCCCACCTCCCGATAATGCTGCACCGCCTTCTTGAAATCCTTCTCCCTAAAATATCCATTCGTCATGTGTTCATTATGCTTATAAAGTGCAAACTTCGCAGGTCCCAGATCAATCTCCAGCGAACCATGTATCGGTACGAACGCTTGGACAATCATAACCGCCAACTTGTTATCCTCACTTTCTCCAATCTGAGTACTAGTTGCTTCCGCAGTTTCCGCCATCATTTTAACCACCGCAACTCTCGTAAAGGGTACAACAGTCGTTCGATGCATATTACTGAGATCCCACTCCTTACACAATTTCCTTATCTGAGCATCCTTCTTCTTCTGGTCAACTTCTTCCAACCTTTGAATCCTTTTTGGTTTCTTCCCCCCCTTTATAGCCCCCAGCATCAACCTCCTCAGCATATCCACGACCTGCTCCTCATCCCCCATAACCGGTTGTAAAGACTTGTACGCCGTTTCCAATAAACTAATCCTCTCTTCCCTCAGCCCAACCTCCGCCATTATATTCACCAACTCCAACATCCCATCTATGGCGACAAGACCATGACCATTGTAGTCATCCGACCGGAAGTCACACTCCAACGCGGACGCTGCGTGCGGAATATCCTCAGAGGTCAACCGATTCTGGAGGGATAGTCGCCTCAAAGCGCCTAAAAGCGTTACAGGGAGTTTTTTGTCAACAACCCACGTCATTTTTGCAGAGATGTGTCCCGGATTGACGAATTCCTTGCAGATTACATCCATATCTTTCTTAGCTCCATTTCTCTGAACCGTGACCAAGCCAAGCATCTCTAGCAGCGTTAAGCTCGTTTTCAAACCTTTCACCAATTCATCTTCGAAACATCCTTCCAAAGCGAGTATCCGGTTCTCTATCGCGTCAACTATGAGCTGTTGTTGGAGATAGAACTCCTTCCCGTCCGTGGAGTTAAGGATTTTCTGATAAGGAACACAATCCTTCGGCAGCATGTAGTTTGTACACGCTTCGATAACTAAAAACCAAGAAGTGAGCTGGGAAGACTTGGGCACTATCCCGAACTTCTTGCTTTTGTAGAAAGTGAGGCATGCGGAAAGTGTTTTCATCAGTTCTTCATCCTGTCCCGAGACCTTTGACCTTAGGATGGCCTCGATAAACCGCATTCGTATCCGTATACCTGGTTTAAACCGAGAAATAATCCAGAGAATGGCAAACGCCTTTTTACCCTCGCCCGTTTCTTCCAGGAGAAACCCCGATAGTTTTAGTACAACTGCGATAACCAACTCTGGAGTTGTTTCAGCATCTCCTGACTCTGACACTGACCCTGTGGGGCTTATCATCTGCGAAAGCATCTCTTTCACCTAGAGAGAAGATTAAGATAAGCATATAATCCTTCCAAATACGCTATTTAGCTTATCATAACTAGAATAAATCTTACATTTCGAAAGTGCTTCAGATACTCCTGAACTTTATAGAGTCGGTTGTAAGATCTCCGCGTTTTTATATGAGAAATGGCGAGTCCAACGGCCGGGATATTGGCCAACAGTTCCTTGCTCAGCTCTACCAAAATTCCACGGTCTTGACCGCGCGGAAACGCGCTCTCCAACATCCTAACTGCTTCGTAAGATTGGGGAGAGGTCGAGGTCGAGGTCAAATCTGCGGTCGCGTCTTCCATTTTTAACCTTAAATTACAAATAAAACCCCTTAAATTTCTAATTATTTCCCTCAAATAATAAAAACAGCAAGCCAGTTATAATAAATGGACATACTACCTGTCAAAAAAAGTCAACTTTTGGTTACCAATTCCTTTCGAAAGCGTCGTTCTTAAAATGATGTCCTCGTGTTCAAGTTTTGTCCTTCTAATACGGGGGAAACTATAGGCTGAATGTGAGAGTCAAGGTTTGTCCAACAGAGTGCATGACCTGGCAGCTTATCAGACATAGGACAACTTTTTGACCCTTGACCCTTTAACCCTCATGGTTAGGTCGTCAGGTCATCACTATGACCCAGTGACAGCGTCAACCGCGCATCCTGTAAACAACACGGTCCTAATTCCTAATAAAGGCTGATGGTGGGGGTGGGGGTAGGGGGTTTGAGGCTGAATTTTAACATGAAATTAAATAGAGGGTGTCCGGGCTACTATAAGAAAGGGGTTGTAATTCGAGGAAGTACGGTAGGTAGATTAGATCAATCACCATCACTCAGGCGTTGTGGTTGTGTAGACATTAATAAAAGAAAGTAGCCAATATTCATATCATCATCTCCCGTTTGAAACGTCCAGGCTTAATTTACCGTATTTCCGGAAATTACTCCCCGGGGGGAGTTAATTTTCAAAGCAAAAGTTGAAAAAACTTTTAACATGGGCAAGATAGGGAGACTTTTAATTTTTAAGATGGAAAGGATAGGGGGATTTTCTTCCAGGGGGGAGTAATTTCCGGAAATACGGTAATTAGGTACAGAACATTTACGTAGATTTAGCTTCAGCTTCTCTTCACTCTTCTGTCAGAGATTCAAGGCATGGTCAACCCCATTTCTTTATTAATGATTCCTTTAAACGACTAATTATAGAGCTATTTAGCAACTACAGCTAACTAACTACCATAAACCTGCATAAAACCAGGGCCAACAACGGCCGAAGTTAGGAAACATGCCTCCATACATTTTATATTAAAATTATTTAGTAAATCCATCTGCAGACGGGACCAGGCCGATGTCTTCGGAAGTAGCAGTAGCAGTGCTCGAAGATGTTTCTCCGTTATGATGAAGGGTCTGGACATGTCTCTTCAAGTTGTTGACAGAACTAAGTTGGACCCCACAATGGGGACAGTCGTGCTTAATCCCCCTGTGAATATCCACATGAGTCCTCAAACTAGTCATAGTCAACAAAGCCTTCCCACAGACCTCGCAAACATATCGTTTCTTAAGATGATCCTTTCTATAGTGCATCGTCATAGCCGACTTGTATGCAAATCCCTTGTTGCAAAGGGTACATTTGAACTTGAAGGGAACAACCTCATGGATCCTTTCCGTGTGTCCTGACAGGTCCAATCTTGTTATGAATCGCTTATCACAATAGCTGCATTGAAAGGGAAGTTCCGCTCCGTGAGCCCGAGCCTGGTGTCTTATCCCTTGTTCCTGGGAGTAGAGGAAGGTCCCACAACCCTCCGCTGGGCACGCTGCAATGAAGAAATGCTGTAACAAATGCTTGCCCAAAAGTTCGCCTGACTTTAGCCGGGCATTACAGATCAAACAGTGGAAAACTAATAGGTCGGTGGAATGAGTCCTTTCGTGCGTGTTGAGAAGGTCCGCGGAAGGATAGCGGAGGGGACAATTGGTACATGGAAAGCTGCTTTCGTCCACATGGTGCTTGGCAACATGGACAAGATAGGCCGAATGGGCTTTAAACATCTTCCCACAGAACTCGCAAGGATGATCCTTGTCAACGGGACGAGTGGTTTCATGTTTCAGGTTCTTGTGTTTTTCCAGGAGAGCCTCTTCCCCAACTTTGTACCGGGTGTCGCAAACGTCACAGGCCAGTGGCATTGTAGCGTCATATTTGTGGAGTCCTTCGTGTCGCTTCAGGAGGAACTCGTTACAAAAGGCCTTGCCACAAGTTGAACAGTTGAGGGGTTTTGACTCGGCCGTTTGTTCATGGACGATAATTAAGTGCTGGACCATGCTCCTCTGTGTCATGAACTTTTTATCGCAAACGGGACAAACTGACGGGCTCTTTTTCTCATGAGATTTACTAATATGAGCGTTTAATAAGCCGAGGGATTTATACAATCTTCCGCAAACATCGCAAGTAAAAGGTCCAACGGGTTTGACTGGTTTGACCTTGTTTCTGCGTTCCTCTTTGATACTCAGCGGAACGACATAGTCTTTATCTCGGGGGTTATCATTTTCACATTCTCCATCTTCGTCGACGTAATCTTCGTCTTCGCTGTCGCTATTTGGACCAGAATCCTCCGATTCCGGTTCGTCTTCCGAGACGGGTTCAACTGGAGGAGGCTCTTGTATTGGCACTTGTTCTATTTCTTCAGTAAGCTCCTTAGATTTGGGTGGATAATCTTTAAGGTAATGTTCATTGTGTTGCCCAAATATATGCAGACGAAGTACCCAGTCTTTTTTCGGTTTTGTGGAACAATATGGACAGGGAAATTTCTTCCATTTCATGGATTTAACTTTAGGTACATCCTGAGAAGGGACTGGCAGACTTTTAACATTAGCATTAGCCTTACTTTTACCAAGGCTTGTCTTGTTTATTCTAATCTTTTTAGGTACTTCTGGAATCCGGAAGGGTTTGACCGCTTTACGTTTCCGACTACTCTTTCTTGTATCTGAATCTGTGTGTAATTTCACTGGACTTTCTGGGCGATCAAAAGGAGCACTTCCATAATAATTCAGGGTAGCCAAGTCCAGCCTTTGTAGAAGTACGACAGGAACTTTCAGTTTCTTCTTCCTTAGTGGTCCAGGACTGGAAAAGTAATATGGGATATCTAGAATTGTAAATAGTTAAAATAACGTTAATGTTCAACCCGGAAATTCTTAGAATAATTCGAGTAAAAGCCCATTTAGGTACCTTCTAAAGGGACCGATGAGTCATTTAAATATTCGTCGTCTTGCTCCGCATTCAAGTCCACTTCTTTCTTGACTTTGGTTAAACTGAAAAAATATAAATGTTAAGCCTGGCTTTAAAATTCTTTACGCATCCATTTTTTAACATTGCTAAATTTTCCTTACGATTTAATCCTACCAAACTCTATCCGTTCAATCCCTTCGGGAATATCAGGAATGCCCTCCATCTTAATTGCCTGGTTAAAATCCTTTTTAATGCTGCCCGGAAAAATTATAAAATCATTAAAATCATCCACTCCATCCGCAATCCCGACGACGCTATCTCCGATATTGTCATCATCCTCCACGGCGTTAAGATCGGCGACGTCAGCATCAGCGTCCCTCACTAAATTGGCTGTGTCATCATCTGCACCCGTACATGAGTTATAATCAGCGTCTTCCCCCGCACATGAGTTATTATCAGCGTCTTCCCCCGCACATGAGTTATTATCAGCGTCTTCCCCCGTACATGAGTTATAATCAGCGTCTTCCCCCGCACATGAGTTATAATCAGCGTCTTCCCCCGCACATGAGTTATTATCAGCGTCTTCCCCCTTGCACGACTTATATTCAGCGTCAGCGTCTTCTTCACCCTTCCTCTCACTTCTAACACCTTCAGTATAGGAAGACCGTAATTTTTTATACAGCCACCGGGACCGCATCGTATTTGTCGCAATATCCGCCCTCCCTGCTTTCCTTTTCGTCCCATAATTAAGCGTCTTTTTACTTCCGGATTTAGAATTTCCTAAAAAAAAAATCCGTGTTATCTTTTAGAATTGATTCCAAATAAAATATTCTATTCCTTTCCTTCTTCAAAACAATAAATTCACCTCTAGCGATCACGGCTAAAGGACGCTGGGGCTGGGAACCACTCCCCCTTCCAGCGTCGACCAACGCCCCACTTTCCTCCAGCGAAGCGATATTGCGTCTAAAAATCCGTACATTCTTATCCACCCGATGATGATAAATTGACACATCCTTATCATCGCTGCAGCGTCTGCTTGACCTTACGACGCTGAATTTGAGGTCAGCGATCAGTCCATCTATCTCCCTCTCTAGTCGCTCGTATTGGACATAAACACCAAAAAGCTTGTCATAAACTTCCTTACAAACGCTGCAAATAAACGCCTCCGACAGCACATCAATCAACCCAAACGCTGCAGATTTACAAACTCCTCCTTTTTTGCAGAATCGGCTTAACAAACGCTGTTCCTTGTCCGCAGCGTCGTCGGACCTACACTTACGCTGAAGCTTATCACCCGGGTCAAGGCAGAAGAGGCAACCGGAACGGGCCTTTCCGGGCATCACCACAAACTAAAATTTCAAAAAAAGTACAAAAAAAACAAACGTTTTTCGGCAAAAAAATAATAATTGTTGCTCCAAACAAAGAGTTATGATTTCTTCGCGCACAAATACCGTCCCACCTTTCCCATTTCTACTCAAAGAATAAAAACCGTATTTCCCGTTATTATATCCCTGGGGGAGTTATTTTAGGTAATGAAAAATTAAATAAAATTTAGCGTATGATAAGGTCCAATTTTCATATTTAACTCACAGGGGAATTATAATTATTTAGAGAGGGGGGAATTAAAATAGGAAATACGGCATTTTTATCTTTGTCTATGAATTCTTGGATTCATGGAAATATGAAAAGCTCAAATCAAATCTTAAGAATTTCATAGTAAATTCATCTTTATCCGTATTTAACCATAAAATTACTGTATTTGATAGCTTTATTTCTTATTTCTAACAGAGTTTGAATCCCATCAAGAATAGTTATGAACTAAAGTTACAGTAACTGATCCAATCGAGACATTTATTAGAATTTAATTCCAACATACACTAGAGACTAGCACTAGACTCTATATTACATAATATCTGGTAGCACCTCTGTAGAGGTCAAAGGTCACATACACTAAGCGCAGTTTGAGGTCACAGGAATAGGGTGACCTTACTTACTTCCAAACTCTTAAGTCAGTAATAGAAGGAGGAGTAGGAAGGGTATTAATTGAGGGGACATTAGACTGTAAGACTTGAATAGAACTGGAGGTAGTTGAGGGAGGAAGTTGTTGTGGAGGAAGCGTCACAAGAATAGGTCTGCCAGTGCCATTATTATTATTGTTATTGTTGATTTGTTGAGGATTATTCTGAACAATCAAAAAAGCAACTGTCGGTGGTGGAAGTTTGGGTAAAATGAACGAAGGTTGTCTGAGGTAATCGTGGTCAATCGTCTGGACTTGGGAGTGCTTCTCTTGAATGTGGTTAGTTAAGGCAGGGAGCTCCGTGAATCGGATACGGCAAGTTGGACACCTAAAAGTCTTTAACGGCTGGACCTCTTCTTCTTCAACAGATCCAGAAGACGCGCTTCGTAAAACGTTTACTTTACGTGAAGCGCTTGATGGTCTGGTTACTTTAGGTGATGCTCTTGCTACTGAAGGGGTTACTTTAGGGAAACCTTTTGTTAAAGCGTATAATTCAGATGCAGATTTTACAGTAGTGGAAACGTTGGCTGTAGTGCTAGTGCTTGCTGAAGCGTCGTCTGTACCACTTGTTGAAGATTTTACTTCAGCTAAAGCGCTTGCAGTGCCTTCCGGTTTTGGTTTTTTCGGTTTTTTAGGCCGATGTTTTCTACGCATATGTCTCTCCCGCTTCACTTCACTAGCTAGCACAGAGCCACAAATCTCACAAATAAACGTCTTCGTGTGCTTCAACTTGACGTGAGCCAACCGTTTGTAAGCTGTCATGAACTTCTCCCCGCAAAACTCGCACTCCAACAACTTAAAGATGTCATCGTGGTTCTCAACAGTGTGAACTTCAAGGAGTGTGGCCGAATTAAATGTCAAAGTGCAAATGTCACAAGTGAAGACTCTGGGTGTGTACTGGACTGCCACAACCAATTTAGGAGGAGAGCTCACTATCTTTCCTCCACCCTCCGCTTCTTTTTCTTTTTGTGTTGTTACCCTCTCGATGTAGTCACTCAGGTCAGGATTCCAATGACCACTGTCTTCCAAGATCACTTTGGTCATTCTAGCTTGACAACCTTTCTTTTGATTGTTGTGATTAAGCCAGAAAAATGAATTATAAAACCAACGGTCACAATATTCACAGCGACGATGAAAATAATGGGTCAGAAAGTGAGTCAAGAATGAATCGACTACCAGGTACTTCAAGGGACACAGGAGGCACTCAAACGGCCCTGGTTCTGCAGAATGGTAGATTCTGTCGTGCATTTTTAAAAGATTCTCAGTAGGGAACTTGCAGCACTTATCCCCACACTCGGCGCAACTGAAGGAAAGCTTATCTTGATGAAACATTGCGTTGTGTGACCACTCCAGGCCCAAATTTCTCCTAGCCCCTCTCACAATTCGGTTACAGAAACTGAGGAATACAAATAAGCACCATCGTTAGTTGGAGGAATACATTTATCAATATTTTAATAGTCGTTTGGTCGACCGAAGTTTGAAAGCTTCCAGTTTAAATTAAACCTCGATTGATGCTTACCCACAATTGTAGGAACTTTTAGCCTTTCCATTCCCCTTAATATTGCAACTATGCTGGTGTTTCAAAAACCCTTTCTCCTGACTCGTTGGATATCTTTCCTCACAGAAAGAGCACTTTAGAGGTTTTGTAGCATCCAAAGTATGAAGTTCTTCATGTCTTTTATGGAGATACTCCACTGCAAACTTCTTTCCACAAATGCTACAGCTAAATGGCTTGTCATTCAACTTTGCTTCGTGGACTCTAAACATATGCAAGATAAAAGTGACCCGGTCACAAATACTTTTATCGCAAACGGGGCAGGTGACCCTGTGGTCTTCTCCGTGGTGTCTCCGCATGTGGTACTTGTAGAATTTGAGCTTATTAAAGATCCTCCCGTCGTTACAAATATTACAGACTATAATCTCAGTCGCCATCGGCTCTGTCCTCCTCTTCTGTTTCCGTTTGGTACTTCCATCCTCCTTAACTTGAGGGGGTTTTTCCCTAGAGGATTTTGAAACTTTGGATTGTTTTTCAGGCGAAAGCGAAACCCGACTAGATCCCATTTGAGGAGACGTGTCGTTATTATTTAAACGTTCCAATTCCGCAACCGCACGAGACGTCTCATCTCCATCATCATTGTTGGAATTGTAATTATAATTCTGTTCGTAATCCATTGGGATATCTTCAAAGTCAGAATTCGAAGACGCTGCGACTTTCCCTCGGGAAACGGCTACTTGCTTCTTGGCCTTTTTCACCGATTTGCTGGTAATTTGCATAGGAGTGGTTGGACCTGGAATGGAACAAAGACCTTGTTCAATTTAAAGTTAGCAGCGTCAGAATTCCGTGCATAATAACAAGATGCCATTGATGCGGCTAATAAATGAGTGCGGCCTATACACGAGTAGTTAGGGTTGTAAAGGTAAACTCACGTTTCACCGCTGGAGATCTCCTAGAAACAGTTGAACCCTTCTTGGGTATTCCCTTTCCTTTTCCAGGTGCCCATTTTCCACCCCCTCTTGTCCTTTGACCTTCAAATAAAAGGTCAATTAAAACCAAACAAAATCAGCGTCATTCCTTTCTCCAGCGTCCAGCGTTCATAATCCAATTTCTCACCCTTCCCTTCCTCAAACTCGACTATCTTCTGCCTAAACCATCGTATATTTTGCAATAGTACGTCCCCCTCCTCCTCCCCTTCACTGTCGCTGTCCGGGGATGTGGTGACCTTTGACCTCTGTTCCTTCCAATGTGACCTGATGACCCTGTCGGATAACTCCGCCACCATCCCGTCCACCTCCTTCTCCAGACTCTGTATCTTTTTGAAGTTGTTGAATATTTTGATGAAAGTTGTCCTGCAGGGAGTGCAGACGGGGGCGTAGATAAAAAGGGACAGGTTGGCAGCCTCCGCATCTTCAAATTCAATTCCTCCAACCTTATTTCCAAAATATTCCATAAACTCCTTCCCACTTTCCCTCTTATCTTCCTTCCCCACCTTTCCTCTTTTCCGAACACCCAAATCCAAACAAAACAGACACGATTTAGAAATCGCCATTTCCAAACCTTTTTTTTAGTCGCCTTCAAAATCTGGCGTTGTGTTTTGGTTTTTTTTCACCAACGCATGGGGGATCGGAGTTTGTTTACTAGTTTTGGAATAACAACATATTTCCCGCTTTTTTTGAGTCTCACTGTTCCCCTATTTTATTATTTCCAAATTCTAAACACACACACTTTGTTCCTGGTTAGTATGATTTTTTTTAATTACCGTAATTCCCTGACTATAAGCCGCCCTCGTTAATTAAACCGCATGCTATCCTTCCCATTTTAACCGGGCTACATTTCCTAATGTTGAAAATGCTTCAAAACATCAATTGCTATGCATACACCGCGGCTTATTAATTAACAGTTTAATTAAGATCAAGAATAGCATAAAACTATAGAATTACACAGGATTTAATAGTATACATTTAAAATTCGGACTTTAGACTAGATATTATAATTAAATGAGCACAATCTGGGCTGCCTGTTTTGAGGTCAGAGGTCAGAGGTCATATCACATGCACCCACACACAACGTAAGGCGTAAAGGTTGACATGGTCGGGGTCAAGGTAAAGGTGTCTAATTACTTTAATTTAGATTGAACTTTAAAGATCTTAGGGGGATGAAGGGTGCTGACAGATCGAACAGTGGATTTCAAGACTTGAATCGAACTGGTAGGGGCGGTAGTTGAGGGTGGAGGAACTTGTGGAGGAAGAGTTAGAAGAGGGGGTGTGCCCGTCCGGATAACGTTCTGTTTAGGAGGATTTCGAACAACCATTAAAATTATTGGAGGAAGTGCAGGTTTCTGTAAACTTAATCCAGGTTTCGGTAAACTTAATCCAGGTTTCGGTAAATCCAATGAAGGTTTTTGTAAAATCAAGGAAGGTTTCGG
>JAQFZX010002854.1:0-15849 GCA_034682405.1 Hydroisotoma schaefferi | reverse complement strand
AACATATCAACATCATCTAAGGTTAACTATCCAACAGAGTGTAGTATATTTTGGCAATCCATTTCTGTACAAAAATGACTTTCTGCTAAAGCTATTCTACTTTTTATACTGTCAACTGTATATCCCCAAAATAGAGCCCGAGTTACTAAACTTTGGAGACAATTAAAAAGACAAAGGCTCTTTTAAAAGGCATCTGCAGAATGGTTATAATATATATTTGGCCGTGGCTATTCTCATACTAAAAACATTTAAAAACCGGATGAGTGAAGGGTCTAAGCTAATAATTCTGCTTAAAGTAAAATATTAGTACGGGAACTGGATTGTTAACTAAGAAAAAGGTCGTAAAATTGGTATTAGAAAAGCTGTAGGTACTTTGGTCGTGGGTTGTTTGTAATCTTTCTATTAATCTTAACTAATTTAATCTTCGGGTTAAGCCGGGTTGGTTGGTTGTAAGGAAGTGGGATGGGTTTTTGGTCCATATCCAATCTCAAGACTGCCTCCTCCTGTCACTATAAAAGCTACGTTAATTTATTGCTTGGGTCTTACTTAAATAAATGCTGAAGAAATACATACCAGGGGCCATAGTGCCATAGTGGTACGTAAAGCTTATTTTTCTTCTCTAACTAACTTTCTATACTACTAACTAATGATGACATAATAAATAGACTAAAAGAGAGCCATTTCATGCACAATTCTAAGAGTTAAACTACTTTAAAATTAGGTGAGAGTAGTAGTTCCTAGTCCTACAATTACCTAAGTGGAAGAATTGATTAAATTTTAGGTTGAAAAGAAGCTGTTTAAATGGCCGTTGTAATTTAATCCACAGGGGATTATCTCTCTTTGAATAAAAATAGAAACGGATGTTTTAAGTCGAGTAAAATTCAGTGAATTTTGGTATTTAACATGAAAACGTTAATATAATTTTACCACGGGGAATTAAAACCTGAAATGGGATACTGAAAACAAGTGTGTGTGTTTGGAAGTATTACCGGATTATTTGTTTCAATTCCCCTTAAGAATTATTACATAAATCCAAAAATTGAAGCAGCACTTAGCTGGAGATTAACGGAGTCTACTTTTTTAGGGTTTAACATGGAAAGGGAAGGGAAATCCTTAATTAATACCGGGGATAAGGCAAATTCGTTTATACAAAGACTACTTTCTTTCAACAGTTGTTGTACTAGAGAAGTATTGGAGTTATAAATTAATAAATAATGAGAATATTAAAAATAGTAAAAATAAAGTGTATAATAATTAAATTGTTTAAACAAGTGTCAGAGTTTCCAAGCGCCTTCCATTCGCCAAACGCTGAAAGCGTAGCTGAACCTCTCGTGGGCCATGAAGGAACAGTTACTTAGCTTGTTTTCTGCAACTTCTTCATCACACTGCAACACCTAAATCGTACACATAATAATATATATATTTAGCAAAACCTATTCAGTGAAAGTATCCTCCAGATAGGTATAGTATACTCTAGGTAGAAATTATATTTTAAATCCCCCGATCAGATCCTACATTCGGTCATTTTGTTTCCTTTTTAAAGTTTAGATTTCTAACAAAGTAATTTGTTTAAAGTTTAAAGAAAGACCCTTGGAAGAAATTCTTCCTATAATGTTTTAAATGCTTTTGTTCCTTGACAAATGTTGTATTTTGTAAATATATGTTTATTGCCTGTTGAAATGTAGGTTCAATTCTGTCTTTAAAGTTAAATAAAATAAACGGACGTGTAGCTGAAATCACAACTACCGTACTTCCCTGACCAATAGCCACCCTCGTTAATTAACCCGTAAGCTATCCCTATGTGTTAAAGGGGGTATCTCTTCCATGTTAAATATGCTTCAAAATATCATTTTTTCCTACGTGCCGCGGATTATGGTCAGGGATTGCGGTATCAAAATCTTCCCAAACTGAAATAATTTACAGGAACTTATTTTAGAAAAGTCAGGCAAGCAGTTAATTACTTTCGTAGATGGATTATTGTAGAGATTTTTTTTATCCAGTTAACTTTTTAACTTTTAGTTGAAAGTCCACTCATAATTAGAAATGAAATAAAATAAAATTACGTCTACTGAACAATGTATTCCTTCCTCTTTGTCCCTATTGAAATGTGAGCTATGCATTTCCTCTGTTGCTGACTTTTAAGCGGTATTTTAATGGGAAGTTGGAACGTTCTTTATTTACGAGATTGGCTTGTCTCCACCCAAAGGGTAAAAAAACTCAGGTTCTTATCCCGAAGAAGATTAATCCCCAATTAGAATTTTAATTGGTTAATAAATTTTTCACCAGCTTTGCAAACCAATCTCTCATCCCTTTCTCATTTACATTCATTTTGTCTTAAAGACATTACAGATTAAACTTACATTTTTTGTTCTAACTACTACTACTACTACCACTACTACTACTGATACCACTACTACTACTACTGGTACTACTACTACTACTGATACCACTACTTCTACTATTACTACTACTACTACTAGCACTGCTACTACTGCTGCTGCTATAAAAATGATAGGATTTCTTTTTTTAGTGGGTGACAAGTGGTATTCCTCTGTGTGGGAATTTGTAGTCTCCAACCTCCCAACTTTTTGTTTTTATTGTCATGCACCATAATTTATTTTTTCCCCGTCCAGTCTCCAACTACAGTCTGTATTACAACTACTCCTCCTGTTAGTTACTTAACGCAGAATTAGCTGCCTTTTTCCTTCCTAAACGAAGATTTATCTCCAGCTCAATCTGCAAACTTATTTTACAAGTGTAAATACACAAGGAATGGCAAACGAGCTGTCAGTAGTTACAAGAAGGAAAAGTTATGGATGAACCAGCCGGATCTTAATTTTAATCTTGGTATTTCTTTATTAGTCTATATACCTCGTCTAGATGGAAATAAAATTGTATTATTTTATGATAAAGTGGAAAAAAATCTCATCATGTTTCCGGAAATTGTGAAATTTCCGAGGAAAGTCTAATCCTTCTACATTTAGTCAAAACCAAGTCTAAATCAAAGAAGAGGAACTATCATAAGTTGAAATGAAATGGATTTCGAGAAATGACATTTGGAGATGTTAACTATTTTTAAAAGGTGGAGATTCTTCTGCAGATTACATTAATGTATTTCTTATTCCCAATTTACAACTAACTCGCTGTCTTTTCCTTCCATAAAGAAACGATAATTAAAATTAATTAATTAAATCATGCACGTGAATGAAACTTGGTAGTTTAACGGGTATTTTCCCCCATATAATTGGAGAATAGTAAGAAGAGAAAGCAGTGTATTTTTAGTCGGATCTAAATGACCAATGTAGCCTTCTTAAGCCCAGTTTCCTGTTATGTTTAAGATTTCAAACAATCTATTCAACAGACATGAGATTTTATAGATTAGTAGATAGCAGTAGTTGTCTAAAAAGTAATGGGTAATTGTACTCTAATAGTAGTAGTAGTAGCAGTAGTAATTTAACAAGTCGAAAAGGCAATACAGGGTTTCCTTGCTTTTACAACTAATCCTTGACCGATTTGTACGGGAGAAAGAAAACAAAATGGTCTAGAACATGATGAGGGATAGACAGAGAGAGAGAGACATTGTAGAAGTATAATTGGTAATAAATAGTCCATTGAGACACACAACCTTTATTGACAAACCTGACAAAGGAAGTCAATATAACGACTGGCCAACTTGAGGGTTTGGATTTTGGAAAGTTTGTCTGAAGGAAGCGTCGGGATGATCTTTCTTAGAGCGGAAAACGCTTCATTTAAGGATTGGGTCCTTTGACGCTCCCGAACATTCGCCATCACTCGCTGTCCCGCCCGTTGGGTTATCAACAAATACATTTATTAATAATCCTTCAACAACAACAAAATAATCATACTATAAATTAAATTAATGTTTAGTTCATCTAATCAACGGAAATTGTCCGTATTTTATTTAAAGTCTTTACAAAATGTAGCCAAGTAATTACCGTATTTACCGAAATAATACCCTCCTAAATAATTTCCCACCAACTTTCCCTGTTAAAATTAGGAATTTGCCATATCTTGTCTTGTTCATGCCAACGGAATTTTCAATTTTTCCCTCAAAGTAATTATTCCCCAGGGGTATTATTTCAGTAAAATTTAACCCTATCTATTATTTTATCTAAACGTAATTTCTTTAAAAACAACTTGTATAGCAGAATTTTGTAAAGCAATCGATTCTGCTAATCGGACCACCTGAACTTTCTCTTCATCGCCTATTTTGCTATTGGAAGATAATACATTCTCTTCACCAAAGTATTTATTTGGTAGCTTAAGTAAGGTCTAAGATTTAGATTAAGGTTTTAAACACAGCATATCCTGGTTTATGAAGTAACTAAACAATGAGAAAATACATGGGAATTTATGCATTTTGGAACCAGATTACTAAAAATGGGCATTATTATATATTACTCCAATAAATAGATCGCATTGCTTCACGATAAGCACTTAGTTAACAGTCGAAGGACGAAGTATCAAACCGTAAATAATTAACTAACATTGAAGAATACCTGATTTTGCAAATCCTCAAAACTGAGAACACTCTTTCTCCGAATCTTATGCCTTTTGCCCTGTTGTCTGGAAGTGGGTGTGGTTGGATCCAATTCCTCATCTCCCTCTCCATCATTCCCATTACCACTACCACCCCCATTGTTATTTAAATTATCACAATTACCATTACTTTTTCGCTTCCTCCCTTTCCGCTTATTCTCCTTGGCCCTGGTGGTACCAGTGGGGAGTTTACTATTGGTATTATTATTACGCTTATTCGATAATAAAACCCCCTTCGTCTCACTTTTCTCCTGGGGCCCTTCACACTTTAACAATGGACCATTGTTGTTACTATTATTACCAGTAGTAGTGGTAGGAGTATGGGGGTTATTGTTGGATATTCTAGTGGTAGTTGTTGATGAGTTTCCCCCATTAATTAGAGCAATAAGACCATCATCTTCTGTAGGAGAGAGGGCAGAAATTATAGAAGTTTCTCCGGATTGTTGGGAAAGTTCTTCGGACTCGGTGGAGATGGAGAAGTGATTACTACTACCGTTATAATCGTATTGATTACTTATCGCAATCTGGTTATGATTACTTCCAGATAGAGTTCTGTTATTGAGGAAATGTAAGGTATTATTGTTGGGATTACTAATGCTACTAGTATTGTTATTAAGGTGGTGGTAGTATCCGTCTAGAGGGGAGGTATTTGGGGAATAGTTCACCATCTCTGACTTTATGATAATTCCCCCATTCTGTTCCCCGTTAAGGTCATGACTTTGGCTTACTTCTTGAGCATTAGTACTATGATTATTTTGATGATGGCTATGGCTGTCTTCAGGTTTGGTTGAATGGGGAATAAGATAAGTTTGTTGATGATGGTGGAGTACCCTTGTAGATGAGACAGCTTGACCAGAAATGCTACCGTTGGGGTTAATAGTACCCCCGTAGCTTATTAAGTTGGCATAAGTTGAGCCGGAGGTGCAGTTGGGACCCAGATCCGGTGGGTTATTAAGGGTGGACATGAACTCGTTCATTTTTGAACGCAGATTAAACGTTATTATTATCCAACCGATTTTAAAACAGGATGAAGATCCGAGTGAGAAATTGTGTTAATTTCCAAATGGTTTTACAAACATTTGTCTTTCCTATCTCAGTTGTCCCACTAACTACTACTACTACTTTTGGTGACACACAAGTGTCTTTCCCTTCAGCTGCCACTACTACTACTACTACTACTACAACTATTACTTAACTTACTACTTTGTATGTTTTTGATGGGTTTAAGGCTGTGATTTATGACCCAGGGCTGGTCAACCAAAAGGTTTAAGTCTTGAATTTTTTTGTAAAGGACAACTGGAGCAACTTGAACGGGAAATCGATTGAAAGATGACTTAAGTCCTGCACTTTTCCCGTCTCAAGTTTTTACTCAAAGGCAACAAATATTTATAGCCTTTCTAATGGCTACAATGTTTTAATATCTCCCGTTATCCTTTTACTACTGGAGTTAATCCTGTAAAAATACACAACCTGGGTCCAGACCTATTAGAATACTCCTGTTAATACTACCTAAAGTAATAGGAAGATTGCAGTAGATCTTAAAAGATGATCAATGATAGAGAGACATAGTAAGTTGGGATTTTTTAGAGATATTTCCCAAGTTTTTACAACACCTGCCACAACTACTCAGGAGAAAGGGATGCGAAATGATGACACTGGGAGATTTCCCAATGAGACAAAACCTCCGTAGATTTATCACTGACTATAACTTGTGTGTCTTTCGAGAAAAAATTATAATGTCTCCGTGCGGTTTGGGTTTCGTGTTACGGTTTTTTGGCAAAAATATCCACTTAGCTCGGTTTTTATTGGATGTTTCAATATTCTTGGAAGGATTTTGTAACAGATCACGGTTTTCTGTATCGTGGACGTCTCAATCTTCATTAAACTTCTTAATAATCTCGTTTAATAATACAGTCTGGCCATTTGCATATTTTACAAAAGTTAACAATTCGGATTAGGAAGAGTATTCTTGATCTTTTTCGAGCTTTGAAATAAAAAAACTAGGTAGTTTAAGATTAAGAGATGCAAAAACGCTCAACTTTTCCGGCCGGATGCTGGAACAACTTCCTTAGAAACTCCAACCCGCCTTCCTTACCGAACCGACTATCACTAAAACCAAGATAAACTCCGAGAAGGAACTGAACCTAATTGGGAATGGGAGACTGTGACATTCATTCAGTAGCAGCGGACATATCTTTAAAAGAAGTCACATATCTCTACTCTAGTATTTTACACATTAGAGAAGAAGATGCATAGAAACCTAGAAACCTTTTTTTCAGCAGAGTTCTAGCTACAAGTTATACAGAGCTGCATCTATTTGGTTCATCTGTCACATAGGTACATTAAGTAATGAATGATACAAGAGTTTAGGCAAGGCTTTCCAAGAACTTAAAAAAGTATAAGAAAGTTTCAAGACGTATAGCCACCTTTTAAAACAGAGGTTTGGCCAGCAACTGATCTTTTTACCCTCTACATCTACACCTAAAACAGCAATCAGCGGGTATTGGGTTGGGGTTCTGACCCGTTCCAATTACAAGCATTGTTTTTGTTTTAAGGCAATAATACATGAATGGATGGACGGACTTGAATGGTAGAAGCTACTTTTTAAATAGTACAAATGTATTTATTTTGGAATAGAGTGAGAAATATGAGAAGTAAAATGCCCAGTGGTTGAGGGTAATAAAATAACAATGTGTAGCATTGTTAACTCTCCATTTGGGTTTGGGTTTGAGAGTGTTGGTGTTGGTAGACAGAGGTCAATTTTGTTGGTCTAGGTCTGGATTTTTATGTTAATATTGAATTGAAACAGAGAGCCGGCGTAAAGACCTGGGAGTCTTGGAAAGAATGATGGCCTTTGCTTTGAGATGTTTGTGGGTCAACTGAATTGGGATAATGTGGACACGTAATGATTTACTTTCTGGTATTGTTTTAAACTATTGCAGCAACTTGCTATTCATCATAATCAGCTTTATTTTGGAAAAATCAGCTTCCTTAATTGGATAAGATTAAGGACAATGTACCAATTTACTAAGACTTGCTCACCATTCGAATGGTTCTCTTTTTTCCAAGGATTTCTGCTCTTCGTTGATTCACAAATAAGATTGGACGAGGTTCTTAATAAAATATACAGCAAGCGACCAATGCTAAAATGGTATGATGTAAATCTAATAGCAAACCTAAAGGGCAATTAATTAGATATAAATATTCTAACTGGATGGATGATTTTTTTTTATTACTAAACGTTTACAATAATTCAAGGTTTGTGATTTAAGAAGCAGCAAGTGCGGTATCATTACTATTTGAAAGAAATAGTATTCATAATGTGTGCAGTAAAGTTATGTAAGGATGGAATGAAGGTCTTTTAATACTGAAACTAAATAAATGACAACTTTCTGAATATTTTTATTTTACCATTGTCAACGTTTAGATACATAATTATAGCGACTACAGGAATTACACAGCTTAAACCTACAAATATTTAACCATAGTTGGTACAACGTCATCAAAAAAACCAAAGGGAAAGTAGATAAGTCTTTTGGACCCTAAGTCTAAGTAGGGATTAAAAGGGATTGTTAATATTTTGAATAGGTGGTCCACCCTTTAAACTAAGAAAACGCTACCACTACCATTGTATGAAGACATGCTCATAAAATCTAAATCCAACAAACTTAATCTGTAATCAATAGTCCGGCCGGGCTTAATAAGTTACATAACCGTATCACATCCTTCCACTTTATTTATGAGATATTATTAGTTGTAGTATATGTTAAGTTTGTTTTGGGATTCAAAAGTCCATAAATAAACCCGTCCAACGCCCAATATACTGGCAACTGGTTGGTTATTTAAAATTTAGTTTGCAGGATATAAGGCAGGAGGATTAGCTTTAAATTGATGTCAGTATCATCAGTATCTAGAACGGCTTAAAGAGCTTCATATGAAACCTTGTTAATGCTATAAACTGATAGTCCTTGGACGTTTCCAGTAGATTCCTGATAAATGTTTTAATAATAAATAAAAATAATTGGAAATTTATATCCGTCAATTTTGCAATCTTATATAAGACACTCATCCGAAGCTCAAGTCTGGAAATAAATAAATTCACCACTTCGCGTATAATTATGGAGCTGGTCGTAATTTAATAACAATCGATTTATCTCTGTTTTAATGGAGCATTTATTCTGTTTTCAGTTTCAACTCTTCTACTTTAATATAGCCACCTCCTGTAGAGGATTTTCTAAGTTTTGATTGGAGAATTTAATTCTCCAGCCAATATGCTAGAGAACGTACATTGAAGAAACAAATTATAGTGAAATGAATGTCGTATTATTATGACTTGGTTGCTAAATATTTTATAACATTAGGTTACAAGGTCTCTCTTGAACCGTTGCTCGGCAGGGTCAGTAAGTGCTAAGGTGGGTTCCGGTGTAAAGGGCTAGCTAGTCGTTGCGTTGATTAAAGTCAGAAATAAAACATTAATATTAAAATTCCAGAATTTTCCTACAACCAGTTTATCAATGGCATTCCTTATACTTTTCCGAAATGTTAAGAGCATTTTGATTTTATTCCTTTCTCTAAATACATCGGAGGCTTATCATAAGTACACAATTAATCTTGAGGAAGGTTCATCTCAAAACTTTGAATTTCATATTATACTTCAAGAACCCACGGCTTGGTCAGAAATGATCCAATTCAATCCCCCAAACCTAGGTTTAAGAAGCTTGCAGACTATAATCAGTATAGAAAACATGGCTATTCAACACTGTAAACACCCCCAGTTGCATAAACTGGGTCCAAAATTAGTACAGCTCTACGTCATTCCTTTTGAAAAATCTAAAACGCTTAGGGAAGATTTACGTAAGATTTTAAACAGTCCCGAGGGTTACGATAGCAAGAGTATCTTCATTATTTTGTTGCCAGCCGAATTGTTCGAGAACATGGATTATTTATTAAACAACATGAAATCTTTTTACACTTTCAACGCTCAAATCCATGTCATTTTGTCCATCCCTGAACTTCAGCAGCAGAGTGATATGCTAAACCTATCATCGCAATCTACTACAGTTGTCCAAGATCGTTACGTCTACTGCCCCCTCTGCTATTCCTACAAAATGCTCCCATTATCAGGGTTATCCACATTTTTCCCCAGTTACGGAGCCCAGCTTACGTCTTACTGGTCAAAGCTTGTGTCCAATTTCAATGGTAATCCTGTCCTTCAAGGTTACGATGATGAAAAGGGTAAAGGGAAAGTTCTGAAGTGCACGAGTGACTTTCACAAAACGGACTTCTCTGACTGCAACCCTTCCTTTAGATTTACACAAACTGCTAGCAAAATTATGAACTTTTCTATTGAGTTAAAATGGAATGGAGAATTGGTGGATGAGCGTGTTGTAAAAATTTACAACTACACAACTGCCATATCGCTGGAGGGATACCAGCAACGCTTGCGAAGCGTTTCTTTGTCATCCTCAACGTTTCTGGGTGACAGCGAGGACTACCTTTATTTGTATTGTGAAAATGAGCAACGATTATCAACAGCATCGTATTCTTATTGGTTATCTCCCTTCGATTTTATTATATGGCAGGTTATCATCATTTGTGTGGTCTTATCGATCGGTCTAACAATTGTAACTAAGAGCCAGCGACCTTTCCAGGCGTTGGATACGTTTGTGAGGATAGTTTTGAAACAGTCCACCTTAAGAGTTGGGGTTCTGGGGATTCTACTATCCATGAGCTCGATACTAATTATCTCTTTGTACGAGTCAATCGTCACGTCTGACCTTACCGTTCCTCCCTCTCCGATAATTGCTAATAGTCTTAAGGAACTTATTACAGACTGGGGCTACAAAATGTTCTTCCCCGTGGATAAATTAGAGGATCTTCGTAATTACGATTTACATGAATTTAAGTCTGGCTTTGAGAGAAATAACATGAGCTATATATTTAACAATAGTATTCAGGGATATGACTATGCTGGGAGTAATAAAATGGACACAGTTACCAATAAAAGTAATAAGTTGGCTACGGATGTTTCGAAAAGTAATTGGAAGTGGCAGGTTGAAGAATATACATTGCATTCTAAAGGCAGATTTTGCCATGTTTCCAGAGATGTATTTTTCAATCGGATTTTGGCAACTCACGTTTCTGGTCGCGGAGTTGATAGGTTTATGAATTTGTTTAATTTGCTGAGGGAATTTGGGTTTCTTTCTTTCTGGAATGGGAATTACAAATGGCTGGATTATGTAAATCAAACGGCAAGAGTGAGGATGCTTAGAATGAATTCAAACATTTTACCCAAAAATTACGAGGATTTTGGGTTAAAGCTTGAAGGGAAAATTGTTCAGGTTTTTGTTATATTTTTGATTGGAATATTAACTTCTGTTGTTGGATTACTTTTAGAGTTCTTCTGTAAGTATTTGTTGTCCAGAAGAAGTAGAGAGGGGTGTGTATTTTTGGTATTTAATATTAGATGTTTAGCCCGATATTTACGATTGCTATTAAAACGTAGAAATAGAGTACAACCGGTTGGAATAATATTAGTTACAAGTTTTACTAGGTGAGATAACCGGACCACAATATGGTTCTAATTTTTAATTATAACTTCTCTCAAGCTCGTTTAACCTACTATTTCTAGGTTTAGAGCAAGACATGCTAATGAGAATGACTTAACTGTTGAAACCTTAGATTAAAACCTTATAATATTGCATTGTATTAATTTGGTGATACTGAGATGGGGTCAAACTCGTTTTAAGATTCTAAATCCGAAATAAAATAAATATAAATATTTACAACTTTAACATCCATTTCATGATCCATCACGGAGTTGTCATAGACAGCCTTTGATGGACGTCAAAGATGTATTTGTCAAGAAATCTACCGTCTCACAATGCATGAGTTCGGATAAAGCTGCATGAAATGCCGAAAATTCGTAGGAAATTTGTGGGGTACTTTGTCGTAATAATTGCATTTCGTTTTTTGTATAATGCTTACGTTGAAGGTATTCCTACATCAACTATTGCCCTACATCCGAGCACTAGTACTTTAAAAAAAGATGCCGTTCTTTACTACAAGCCTAGTCTTACGGTAATCTTTAAGGAGTTTCTACTTTTATTATGAAAATTAACTAACTATCTCATTTTGGGAAGTATCCCGTTTTAACAGTTGCTTTTACTTTCTTTGATCTTTCAGACGTTGCAGATTCCTCATTCTCATGAGCTTGTTTTCAGCAATCCTCCTACAAATGCTTCATTAACTAAAGAGAAAACAATTTTGTCAATAGCTAAAAAAAATCAAACCATTTTGTCTCAAACTAAAAATCAAACCATTTTGTCTCAAACTAAAAATCAAACCATTTTATCTCCAATTAAAAATCAAACCATTTTGTCTCAAACTAAAAATCAAACCATTTTGTCTCAAACTAAAAATCAAACCATTTTATCTCCAATTAAAAATCAAACCATTTTGTCTCAAACTAAAAATCAAACCATTTTATCTCAAATTAAAAATCAAACCATTTTGTCTCAAACTAAAAATCAAACAACTGTAACAATGAAACAAAAAAATATTGTTAAAAAAGCCAACTCTAATCAAAAAGCTGATAAAAAGATACACATTTTATTCGCCACAAACTTCTGGCATCATGCACGCTTTCCTGGAATAAATGCAGCCAACAAGCTCTGCCCTAGATGCATGTTTACGTCAAAAAAGTCCACGTGGAACCAAAGCTCAGCCGTCATATTTCATGCTGAGAACACTGCTGAGTCTACAAAGTAATATCCAAAAAGCTATTTTTAGTAAAAACATGCCATTTTGTATACTGAGAAACGTCAGAAATTAAAAAATCCCCTTTAAGGATCCCAAAGCGTTATGATCCCGATCAAATATGGGTCATTATGATGTTCGAGTCTCCAAAATACAGTAATATAAATGGCGAACTCGGGAATATGTTTAATTGGACCATGTCTTATCGGAAGGACTCCGACATCTTTGCACCTTACGGACGCTTTCATCTGATAAGTTCAAAGAGTCGCCCGAACCTCACTTCCGAGTGGGCTTTTTCCCTGGGAAAGGCTAGCAAAAAAAGGGGCGACTTATTAAATCAATACCTTGTCACTCCATCGGCAGTAAATTTCCAGTAAGATTACCACATAATTAATGAAGTGCTTGTATGCTTTGCTTGCTTCGTTGCTAGAATGGTTTGGTTACCCTGATTTTGCATACAGTAAGCGGAAGCTAAGCGCCTGGATAAGCTCCCACTGCAGAACTCAAAGTCTCCGGGAAGCCCTTATCGAAGGGCTTAAGGCTCACATTGAAATTGACGTTTATGGGAAATGTGGGAACCTAACTTGTAAAATTCCTAATAAGCAATCCTCCGGAGTTGATTGCCGATTGCAACTCCAGAACCGTTACAAGTTCTACTTTGCCTTTGAAAACTCCATTTGTGAGGATTACGTGACGGAGAAGTTCTTTGACGTCGTAGGACTGACGGACATGGTCCCTGTCGTCTACGGGGGAGTCGAATATAGGAAAATGTTTCCCCCAAAGTCTTTTATAAACGTGAGGGACTTCAAAAAGGTCGAGGATTTGGCAAAGTATTTGAAATACGTTGGGAGTAACTCAACGGCTTGGCTGGAGTATTTCGAATACAGGAAGAGTTACTGGGTTCAGACTGAACGCTTTGCGAGTGCTTATTGCGATTTGTGTAACAAGTTGGTTCAAAGGTCATCGCGAAATCCGTGGATTGAGCGCGACGATTGGCAAACTTATACAAGTGTAAAGAAATGGTGGTCTGCTGGATCAAATTATTATAACAGAACGGTTTGTGTGGAGCCAAAAACTGTACCGATTATAGCACAGACAGCAAGATTATGGATGGCGAAGTTAAAGGACCGGATACTGTCTCGTAAAAAGAATACGACGCTGGTTCATACAAAAAATACAACGCTGTCTCATACAAAAAATGCGACGCTGGCTCATACAAAAAATGCGACGCTGGCTCATACTTTTAATAAAATCAATAATAATAATAATGTTTTTACTGTACAAGAACTGCGTATTAAAACTGGAACATGAAGCAGAAAGGTTATCATCGTTATTTGTAACTTTAGATAGTAATAGATAGCGGTTTTTTTTCTTCAGAATAACATTTCCAAAGTTAATAAAAGATCTTGCCATTTCATGTGGGTTTTGTGGCTAACTGCAGACTTTAGTAATGATAATAAATTAAACCGACTGAACGAGTTTATGTATCAGTTTCCGTTGAATATAAAGCTCATATAGTCAGGATAGTTAGCAGTCACTTCATTTGAAGGAATGTAAACCATTTCAGTCCAGTATTATTTGGATTGAATTATCTTTTGCTGAATTTATCATAAATTTATTTTGAATAGTATAAAGCAGTTTCTTGCGTTTTATCATCTTCCATCCAACAATTTAACTAATTTCGTATAGTACTATCAAAAGGGAAGGAGATTGCCCAACCCGATAAAGGAAATAGCCAATAAAACTAGATAATTTGTGATCTCTAACCTACTAGGCCAAACGATATAATCAGATCCATACTTGAGTTTGCAGCCTTTTACTTTCATTAGACTCGGTCAACAGGAACATAACCCCCAATAATCATTAAAAGAATTCCTAATATCAATAAAAGATGATCTCATCATTTCATTAAATCCTGTTCAAATAGTAACCAACAATAGGTTTTTTTTTGGTATATTTCTAAAGGATGACGTTTTGTCAGTTCGCGTATAACTTAAAATGTGCTCTATAAAGCGGCTTTCCTTGCAACTTTTTATAATAAATCTGACTCTTAAGCCCTTTCCATATCCTCTGATAACCTATGACGGGGTGGGAATTGATAAGCAGCTAATAAGTAGGACGTTTCTGTATGATAAATGATACCCACTATTTATTTACACAAGATAAGGTGTATCTTCTGGAAATCCGTGTATAGGAAAGGATGAGGGATTTATTCATTTGACACGAATGAACAAATGTCAACTGTACTTGTATAAAACCGGCATTTAAGACCTTTGATAGGTCCAGTTTTTACAAACTGCTAATAATAATGACAAAGTTTTACGAAAGAAGCGTAAGCATAGTTGTCCTAGTCGGACTGACGTATTTAGTTTTTTTTAGTTTAGAAAAAGAAACTACTCAAGATAAAAATATATTGAAATCAGAAAGAGTGAAGAAGGTAACGTGTATTTTTGGAAGGTTGTCATCTGAAAATTCTACAGTACTATGCATAATATAAAGTTGTAACTTATTGGTAGATTTCAGTGGCAAAAAGCACAAGGAAATCCTTGGTTGTTCCGGATAAAAAGATAACAATTTTACTGACAACTCGATGGTGGCATCATAAACACTTTCCCAACTTACAAGCAGCTAATGAGTTTTGCCCAAGATGTACCATTACAGAGGATCATTCCTTGTGGAACGAAAGCTCAGCCATCATTTTTCATGCGGAGAATATAAATTATAAAAAGTAAGAAGGAATGACCCTAAACCTTAATCACTCCCTAATTTTGGTCTTGTAATAATTAAGAATGATATGTAACTTATGAAATTAAATGTACCGGATGCCGGATGCCGGATATCAAGGAACTACAGCCAAGCCAGGTCTGCTACTATTAATTCTGTTTTAGTATTTAGGGTCAGAAAATAATTCATAAGAGAATTGCTACTGCACTGCTACTATTGCTAGTATTCCAAGTAATAGGGGATGTTATTTTAGTAGACGGTAACTACTACGAGAATACAGGGCATTTGGTTATTAACTAAAAGTTAGTGTATGAATTTGAGTAAAAAAATGTAAAAAGGCTGCAAAAAAAACTACAAATTAATGTACACAGCTCTTCCGCTGGGACACTATTTATAATTATAAGGTCCTTCGTTTCTATGAAATTATGAAAGTGGGAATTCCGTTTTGTATTAATCTTATGGATTGCCCTTTCTTAAAAGAATACCCCGCAGGCTCAACCCGAACCAGATTTGGGCCGTTTTGATATTCGAATCTCCAAAGAAAACTAAAGGATTTGATAAGAAATCCGATAATATTTTCAACTGGACCATGAGCTATCGTCACGACTCCGACATATTCGTACCCTACGGTCGCTTTCATCTCATAAATGACACACCTCGACCGGCCATCAGCTCAGAATGGGCATTTACCGTAGCAGAAAATAATAGTAACCTTGTGGATGACTATGTTGTAACCCCGTCTTTAAAGACATTCAAGTAAGTTTAGCTCATCAAATTCTACGAATTTCCAACCATTTTAAAGGATTT
>JAQFZX010002853.1:0-15852 GCA_034682405.1 Hydroisotoma schaefferi | reverse complement strand
ACTAACACCCATTAAAACCACCAAAACCCACTGTGCTGGGTTTTATTACGCAAAGGTGGGTTTTAGCAAACCCTGATTCTATTTGTTCCCTATAAATATGAGAGGAATAATAATAATAAAGTTTCATTAGATCAATACACGCATAGGTTGGTTTCATGGAAACATTCAAGCCAGATCTTTATTTAACTAACCCGTAGTCTTCAGGAACAACATGGATAAAATATCAAGAATCCGTTTCTAAAGTCCAAGCCTTATATACTCAATAATTTAGATTCTTATTCGGTGGTTCAAACTGAGTTACTCTAAAAACTGTCTTCTGTAGTATTCTCTGATCCATCCTTTTACTATTTTCAACCGTTTTTGACAAAAGAACATTGGTAAAATTAAAGAAACGGTTCTTAGTCCAATAAATCCTAATTAGTTAGATGATCAGTTTATCTTGGAACAAATTTTGCAACACTAAACCTTTCATGTGTAAATGCTTTTAAGATAAGACATGCCGGGGAGTTGGATACCGTGTATGTTGTTTTCATAAGGATTATTGCATTACAGTATATAGTAACTATTATTGATTGATTTATCTCTTGCTAGCTACTCCTATACTTTATTGTCTGTGTGAATAGGAGTAAATGAATCGTGACAAGTTGATGTAGCATAAAAGAACAGGGACCACTTAATACCTCCAATTAATTCATTTGTTCCAGTTCCGTGTGGTTTCCCTTTAACTACTCCACCTTATAAACCTCCAGTATTTCTTCTTTCTCTAGTTCACTAATATTTGCTCATTTATTTCCTTATTAATAACGTAGGAAAGGAAAGGGTAGCCACACAGGTTGGAGGAATGGAATTGAGGCTCACTACTAAGACATACAATTAGCCAAAAATTATAAATAAAACAAATTAGTTTTTGAAATAAAGTAAAAGAAGAAGTCAAAGGTGAAGGATCCTTTTTAGAATCTAAGTTTGTAGTGTTCACTTTCAAAATACAATGCATGAAGTTGTTTTAAAACATTTTTTATTATTCCTATGCAATACATTTTTAGAAATCCCAAGATGACAAAATTTATTTTTAGTCCGACAGAATTTAATTGAAAAAGAATTGAATTGGTATTTATTCAGATTATTTATCTACATTTATTCCGATTATTAAAATTAATTGGTTCAGTAATAAACTGTACAATAACCCATCATTATTTTGGATAGTCTTTCTAAAATCCCATTTTTATACCCGTATTAATATTGACCCGCAACAACATCAGATTACAAATACAATTTAACTACGAGTAGGCTCACCATTTCTTTCCATATCCAAATCCAGAAAAAAGGAGACAAGGCCAAAAGGTATCCTTTAATCTAGTACACACTTATAAATAAATACCAATGCTTTATAAGAATTGGTCAGAGACCTGAAAAAACGGGACGCAATCCCGTTAAAAACGGGTGGGATATGGTCAGCCTAAGTATTAAGGTCTACCAGTTTCCTACATCATTAAAATAAATATTAATTAACAAATTATTTGGCTAGTTTAGCTCAAATATGGCTGAAGAAATTAGGATTAAATATCCATAAATCCCCCCATGCATTACCAAATTAAATTCTAAGGTCTTCCGTAATTAATAATTATTTATTCCTAGTTGTCTGTTGTCTGTATTCTAGATACAAGAAGGTTATAATTCTTTTACAACCCTAAAACCATATTCGTATTTAATCCTTTCTACAGATCAACTTTCTTTAAAGTTTACTATACAATATCTAAAACTGTGACTACAATTCCTTCCCTTTCTTACTCCCCTCATCCAACCTACTGGAATGTCAATACCCCTTGAACAGTAAAATTCAACAAGACGTCATAAAAGGCGGATTTGGTAGTTCGAATGCAACGAAATAATACATTAGACCCAAGAGCAACAGGAAGGACAATAGGTCTCAAAGCCCTGACCTCTCTAAGAGTTACCTTCCTCTTACAACGTGTCAAGGTGACCGTCTTAAGCTTCCATTCCCTTAACAATTCCCCCGTTTCTTGAGACGAAAGGCTCAACAAGTCGTACACATACCACAAAAAAACAATGGTGTTGAGGGTCGTCCAGAAAACCCCCCCGTAGAGGAGCTTCGGCACCTGATTCCTCATACAAATTAGGATAATCCCTCCACCCACGATCATAAAAATGCTTATGAAATGGGTTACAAATGAGCTGTTTGACATAGAAGTTGTCATCATTCCAAGTTCATGGACCAGTTGTCCGTACAACTCTAAAACTGGGCTGGGATAGCCCTTCCTTCCCAACTTTCTAAGCAGTTTGGTACTCTGGTGGACCCCTGTTATGTATGTTACTCCAAATATAAGAAAGTTGGAGATTTGTCGAGCGATTTCAACCCCGCAGACACAGGTAAGGAAACAGCAGAGAGTGTTGATGAGGAGGAATCCTCCCACATTTGTATCCAAGAGTAAGGATGGGCCGAGTATTACCTTGGCTAATCCTAAATAAGGATCAATCTGCAGGACTATCCCTCCAACACCCCAAAGTATGGGAAGGGTTCCCAAGATCTCACAAAACAGCCGAAGTGCTAAGGGTGCCATGTTATGCCCATGGACCTTCCCAATTGATGGTTTGGGTGGACCTTTTGCTCCAGTTGTACCAACTGTGCCCATTTATACAACAATTTTAACATCTTTTAGGAAAGAATTAGCATCCAAGATATTTAGAGGGAGACAAGGGGTTCTACGTAACGTATTTGTAGCCCAGAGGGTACTACCCTAATACCTTGACAATTGGCCGCGGCGTATGTATCAAAAAATGTCAAACAGGAGATATCCCTGTTAAAGGATAGCGGGCGTCTTAATGAACGCGGGCGGCCTATTGTCGAAAAATTGCGGTAATTCTCTGGGGTTTGAGGGTCAATTTTAAGAAAAATATGCCTATTCATAGCTTTATACTTTCATTGGGACAAATGTGTATCAGGTTTGATTAATTTACGGAAACCCACTTACTCCTCTGCAAAGTTGCATAGAACTTTACAAAACTTCCAAGACCAACTACCATACATCGTCCTTGAAGGATGGACAAGACTCCCAAGAATAGAGTGGACATCCCAAGTGTCCAAATGTAAACTGTGTAGACCTGAAGATAAAGGACTCTCTCCTGAAAAATCAGAAAGAGACAAGTACCTTGGCCAAGGATGAGTATGTCCCCTATAAAAGCCAAATACCACCAAACCAGCTTTACATTATTCCCAATAAAGTTTAAAGATTTTGATCCAAAGTCCCAATAGATAGGACCCTTCCACAAACGCTCGTATATTTTTTGGTTGTGAATAAAAACTTTGAAAACGTCTAGAGGTATTGAGGCCATTTTACCATCTTCTAGAAATCTAGAAATGGTCTGTCCAAAAACAATGGGAAGTTCTTGGTAGTTATATCCCGGTCCGAAATTCGGTCATCCAACCTTCTCAGAATATCTCTAGCATTATATTAAATTATAGTTTATTAAGGGCCACCTTAATAACAAGAGTCTACCCTAAATCCTCGCCCTTTATGCCGCGGTTTATAATGAAAAATAAAGATTCATTGAAGCATTTTTTCTCAGGGAGAGAAACCCCCTTTAATATATCCTTAGGATAGGGACGGGTGCGGAATTATTAGCAAGGGCGGCATATGGGTGAGGATTTACGTTTCGTCCTTGTCGTTTGAGGAAGACTTTTTAATGGAAAGTAAACTGTAGTAATATGAGTGGAAACAAAACGTTAATACTAAAACAACAAAATAATATGAATTTCAACCATAACCGTTTGAGCTAATTGGAAAAAATTACACAAATAAATTGGAACATGAAAAGAGTTTCTTTTTACATCATACCGTATTCTGGTCAATTCATTCTTTTTATTGCAATTAAACCTTACATTATAAATAACGTACAGTTTAGCCGTATTTATTATAAGTTTTTACTTAAATCTACCAGAATCTAAATCACAATCTAAACGGTTTCCTGTCAATTAAAATGAGCAACAGTATTTTACAAGTTGTGTACTACAAAGGGTTGAGTATAAACAGAATAATAAGGCTGGAGACGTCAAACATTAAAATAATTGATAACCTTAAATGGGTTATCTGGGGAAGAAAGCTAAGCATTCCCAAATTGTTCCTCTATCTCCTCAAAAGTACACCTTACTTACTATTAGGGGTTTACCATGCCCTCGCGTCCAGGACAAGGCGGCGTCAGAAGGGCATGCCCAAAATCAGGGTATATGCCTGGAAAATTTAAGGCGCCCTATACTTAACGTTTGGGCACGGGGCAGCGCCGACCATACGTTCTGGGCATATTTCGAGAGGGCGCGGACACGGCGCTTCCCTACTTACTATTATGCTGTGAACTACGCGAGATCCACATTCAACAATCAACATTATCACCACCAGCCAACAAACAACTCTCATTAATTCTGACAGGAATACTCACTTTGACTTTAGGTAATCGTATCGTATCTCGTATCGTAGATAAAGCAGAATCAAACAACTTGTCCTGCCTTAAATTATAATAATGATTGCTAATAAATCTGCAGAAATGTCATTTCCAAATAAATAAAATCAATCCATTTCCTTATAATTATTAATAATATTATAGTTTAATAAAAGTTCCCAAGTTATTTATTCATCCGTTTAAACAGTAACAAATGTTCAAATTGTACGTTACACTACAACACGCTCTCTTTTTAAGGTTACTCGTATATGATCTACTAAGGTTTGGCTACTCCGCCCTTTGCTAATAAGCTATATACACACCTTCCAATCTCCATGACCTTTGGCTCCTGCCTAACCCCCCTCCCTACTCGTCATAAGCCAATACCCCCTGAACAATAAAGTTCAACAAAACCTCATAAAAGGCCGACTTGGTTGTCCGAATGCAACGAAAGAATACATTTGACCCAAAGCCCACATTAACAACGATAGGTCTCAACGCTTCAATCTGCCTAAGACTAACTTTCCTTCTATACCTTGTCAAAGTGACGGTTCTATGTTTCCATTCTCTCAACAATTCCTTGGTTTCTTCAGCAGATTGACTCACCATATCGTACAAATACCACATGAGCAACGACACTGTCAGCGTTGTACAAAAGACAAGTCCGTAGATGACAAGTGGGACCTGATTTCTAAGACTTATTATGATAATCGATCCACCCACGATTATAAGAATGAATACAGCATGAATTAGAAATGTGCCATTTGAAATAAACTCTGCCATTCTACCCAGTTCTCGACCCAGTTGTCCATACAACTCTAAAACGGGGTTGGGAAAGGAGTAGCGTGATAGTTCTTTTAGACTTTTGATACTTTGGTGGATCCCTGTCACGTAGGTTATTCCAATTATGAGACCAAGGGACATGTGTCGACCCACCTCAACCCCACCCATGTAGTTCAGACTGAAGCATATCATGTTGATCAGCATGTATCCTACAAAGGTCCTATCTAGGAGTAGAGTAGATCCCAAACCTACTCTGGCTAAGCTTGTGTAAGGGTCCATTTTTAGGAACATGCTCCCAAGGGTCCATACTAAGGGACAGCATCCAATAACCTTGCAATATATATCTAGCATTCCGGGTATCATGCTTCCCGTCCTTTTTTCCCTTCTCCGGGTATTCCTTTCAGGACCTTTGGCTTCCGTTGTAACTGGAATTGTATCACAATAAGACTCACATTTTAAAAGAAATTAGCTCTTGATGGTTATTTTATTAACGGCCGTATTTCCCGTTTTAATTCCCCTGAGACTTTATTACTCGGAACATGAGAAATCCCATTAACGTGGACAAGATAGGACTTACAACATGGAAAGGTAGGGGGAATTAAAAGGGGAAATACGGTAGTCTACAACTTCAAGACTTGTATAGGTAAAAGTATCACAAAGTCTATATACTTACCCCTGAGTAAAGTTTCATGAAAGCGTACAAAACTAGCCAAAGCGACAGTAGTACCTCTCCCGAATATAATTAGCAAAGCCCCCAAACAGCAAACCAGTAGACAGATTATTCCAAGATAAGCCGTATAAGCTTTGTAGAAAAGGGACCTTTCCTCAACCTGAAATACCAGCATTAACAGGCAGTTCCCTCCTACAAGAATGAAAAGGTCTCCAATCATTATCAAATACCACCAAATCAGCTCTCCAATATTCCCATTAAACCTTAACGAATTGGATTGAAAGTCCCAATAGACAGGACCCTTCCAGAAATTACTGTACAGTTTTTGGTTGGGAATAAAAACTCTGAAAACTTGTAGAGTTAGTGAAGCCATGTTGGTTAGTAAACTATTAAGCAGACTCAACTGCCGGACCTTCCTTGTCTAAATGTCCAAAAAGAATAAAGAAAGAAAGGACAGACTACCTTTTTAGCTGGAGGTAGACGATAGGCTTTAAAAATATGTAAACCTCGAGTAATCCATATTATTTTAACGAGGACCAAACGGACGATTATAATTACAAAGAGGATACGATTGAAGGGAAAATAATAACAAGTATTTTGTTCCCTTAATTTTATCTGATGTAAAGCTGATTCGTTTTATCCGAAATTTCGAATTTGTATCCGGATACTTGTTTTAATAAATAGAGCAGATTGCTATTCCCAATTATCCAGAGTAATTGATTCTCTTAAAAGCTCTCAAAGCCCAACCTAATCACTTTTAATGTCTCACAAATAGCTATAGGCTTATCTACCCATTTAACTAGGGATTTCCACCGTTTTTACTTGTTTTTCTCCGCAAAACTTATCCAAAGAGGTCTGGTACATCAGCAAAGTAATTCAACCTGTACTTGTCCATTTACATTTACACAAGAATTATTCAGGTCAGCGGAAGCTTAAATTCCAGAAAAACAAAACAATTTCAGATTCCTTTCAAATAATAAATAAATACACAAGATTTAGATCATTTTTTAATATTTTGCAAATACATATTTATTCGTCATCCTCCTACTCGTGTCCCAAAGGGTAAAGCGATTTAAATGGAAACAGTATTCTCAGATTATTATACACTTATTTCCTCATCCTTTTTAAATCCAAATACAGATTTACATATGATTACCTATCTTTAGATTAGGTAGCAATTAATACAACGTTTTTAGTAAAGTGGTAGCAAATGCTTTAAGATACAAGAACGTTCGGACAGGAAAGTTACATTATTCAGAATTGAGAGTGAAAATAGCATAGCGTAAAGCTCGCAGAATTAGGCTTTAATGAAAGCTATCCACGCAGAGTCAGTCTGACATTTCAATTTTAAGACCATTTCAACATCTTTAAGCACTACGAGACTAACAAAATATTAATTCACCGCTTGTCTTTTAACTGTAGTCAACTACTCATTACTTGTAATCCAACAAGCATTCAATTCCAGATGGGCTACGTTTTAGCATAATAATTGCAATCGTATCAGCTCCTTAACCATCTATCTAAGGCACTGATGTTCAGGGTAGGGTAACTTTCTTTGCTGTATTCAAGCTTGAGGGACTACAGAATGGAAACATTAGTGGGCTATCTAGTATTATAAAAAATACACTGACTGTGTACATTTACATTTTAAAATATAAGTCTGGCATAGTATTCAGGATTTATACATAAAACACACCAGGTTATTTTAATAAAGTACTTTTTAATCACACTACAGTTGTATCCTTAGCTTAAATTAAACCTGTGATGATTGTAGATGTTGTTATATTAATGACTCGACAGTTGTTAGTTTTAGTTACACTAAAATTACTTTTAGCAGTTAGTGTGGACAATTATACGCAAAGTATAGTATTCTTTTACACAAACACACAATTAAACAATGGATTTCTCACTTGATTCAACATTCGCTGACGATTATAATATGTAATACTTTCTTTTTCATCACCACACACAAATTTTGTAGTTATTATTCAAATCGAATGTAAATAAATAGAAGAAAGTTCCATTCAGTTCCCAAAAAAGGTAAATATGTTACACAGACGACAATTTCAATAACGAATCATAGCTACAATGAAGAAGAAGTAGTTTCAAAGAGAATTTAGATTAATTTTACGACAGAAGACGAATCCATTTTGAAGACTTTAAAACAGGTTTACACAGTTAGTTTGAAATAGTAAACAGGGTCGCGTACAGAAATAGTTAACTTAAGAGGCAAATAATATCACGTTTTGATAGCTTCCTTAACGTTAGTAGAGGAAACCCCTCGAGGAAGTTTACTGGTCGATCTACAAATTAAGAACAACACGAAAACCTTAACCAATTTAATCAAATATTTATAAAAAAAAATAGGAGATAATTTGTACAGAATACTGCATGACTTTTTAAACCTTACTTGTTTTGCAAGTTTTTAGAATCGTTTAGTTTCCCAGATTTACTTCGAAGACTCCCTTCTTCTTTGCGAGGATAGGATGTAAGCTTATTTTCTAAGGCTCCCACTTTACGCAGTAGATCGTTGACTATAGACAGAGGGCTTAGTCTTGAAGATGTGGGGGTGGCTGAGAAAGAGAACAGAATACATGTAAATCCCGAAATCACAAAAGCGCTAACCTTGGATAAATGAACAACATACTTCCTAAAGAAGCTTGGTGAGCTTTAGCGAGGTTGAATGGTGTGGGAGGTGGAGTGCATTCCAGCCTATTTGAGTCCAGCACTGAGCCCTGCTCCTTCTTGGAAACTTGCAACTCATAGCGGAGGTCTGTAATCCAACACACAAAGCATAAACAATTAATCCCCATACATATGCTTACCCAGTCAGTGTGTATGTATTTGTTATTATGGACATACCCCTGGTCTCCTCCTTCAGTCGCTGGACCATCCCTTTTAAATTCTCCTTCTCATCTAATTCCGACTCTAGATATACATTACGTTCAATAGCTTGGTTGAGTTTTAGTTCAAAGTCTTCTATAGAAACTGCTGCCGCTCTGAAAGGTCCAAAAAAGGTCAATGAGTCAAAATTCTTAAGTTTATACAAACACGTTCATAAATACGTACCTGTTAGCTCTCTCAAGATCATCATTCTTCTGCTCAAGCTGTCTAACATAGTGATTGATCTCTTCCCCTGTTTGACGGAAGGCTGTGATTTCTGATGTCCACTCTGCCGTTCTTGCATTGTGTTCTGCTGACATTTGATCTAACCGAGACTGCAATGAAACAATAGAGCAACAGACTCAATTAAAAACTCACATCTTGTCAACAAACAATGAAAAAAACCATGAACGACATACCCGCAAGTTTTCGTTGTCATTTTGTATCCGACTGACGGTATTAGTTAAGTCTTTGTTTTTACTCTCATGCTGCTTTAACTGGGTGTCCAATTCTAGTTCTAGCGTTTTTGAATCCTCTTGATACTCTTCGAAATCTTTCTTTAACTCTTCGTACCTGAAAAAAACCCAAGAAATACACTTAATTCATAATCATCAGTTTCCCACTACAGGTTTACGAGTTAGGAGCTCCGTCAGCTCATACTATTTTATTCTAAAGTTAAAGTTTATTAGCCACATTTCATTGTACTGCATCTCATAAACCACAAGTCCTCACAATACAAAACCTTATTAGACAAAATAAACAACACTTTTCTTCACACGTTTTAACCAGCTCTTTTATTCGAGTTTTGCTTCATCCTTCTGCATTCAACACTTCTCGAACCGTGTAATTATCCACACTAACTTTTTATGACTGTGAAATCTCCAAGAAAAAAACAAGACTTGACATCTTCTAAAGAAATCTTATTACTAAACTTGAAAAAAAATGAAAGTGAACCTTCTTGTGCTAAGGCTGACTATTATCGAACGACAAACTGCATTAGCTGACTAGAAAAATGCATTTATCTGAAGGAAATACAGGCATAAAAGCAGCAAATAAATAACACTAAGCTTCACACCTCATCTCCTCCCTTTATTGAACGGCTAATAAATAATCTCCTTCCAACAACTAACAAACAACCATGTGCTAGCATTCTTGAAGGTTTGCCAAAACTTAACGTTAACTTAAAGCCACCTACGTACGTACGACTGTTGAATTCTATGCAACTTAAATCTCAAATTCATAATTCCTTCATTATGGGAAAAAACACCAGGAATAATTCAGCGTAAAAGCTACATTCTATTTAGCTCAAAATATTATTTCATTCAATACCAAAACATTGACTTGAAGCAATAAGTGATCAGCCAAACTTTTCTGGCTAACATCACAAGCGTGCCAATCAACCATGAACTTAGGGGACTCCAAAATAAATCTACGGAACACTTACTTGGCTGGATTAGTATATCCACGTGTCCCTTAGTAAGAAATAATACTTTACTAACACTCCCATCCATAGTTTACTATGCTATTTCCTAAACTGAAACTCTGAAACACGGGATGCAGCGTTTAACATTGCCGATTCGCAGTTTGCTTGCCAACTCATTTAATTGGATGCCGATTAGACAGACGGATTAGAGAATTGGTCCATGCCGCAGTTCCTTAGGGATTATATAACTACAGGAATTGTAGTCAGAAAGAGGTCAGAGATTAATAACAGGAAAGGAAGTATGTGTTTTAGTTAATCCGTCCTCAATGACTTCCATCCCTCTCACTCTTCTGTACAGCTTAAACACACTATTATTCCTTCATTCGTCTCTACAAATTCCCTGGTTAGGATTTCCTTATCATTTTCTACTACTACAACTGCAACAATTCTATCCCAAACTATTTATGAATGAAGGAACAAATTGAAATTACTCAAGTCAGCATTTCCGAGATTGAAAAAATGGGTGTTCCTCTACGAGATCAAGAAGCCTAATTCATTTCCTGTGTAAATAAAAATAATAAACTGTTCCCCTCTGTCAATCTTCTTATCATTGGATTTGTTCCACGAATGAAATATTCTTTGATTAATTCCTAATTAGCGTTCAGATTATCCTTTTTCTTAACACCTGTAGAACAAGCCCATCCAATCCACCCACCTTAACATCCTTATTATTCCTTTATCATCTCTCTCGTGTAGTGAGTTGAGTGATGAACTCCCCGTCATGCCCATTCTAAGATTTATTCATTCATCCCTCTATTTGTTCGTGTAGTTAGTTAGCTTTTGTACTAGTAAAGATAGACTACTATTCAAGGGGATGGTTGCTTGTTAAATGGTAAAAATGGGCTAGGCTTGTCACACATACGGAGGAACGAATTGGCCAAAGTTTTGCTTGCTAATGTTATGCAAGAATAATTTTTCATGCTCAATTTTATGTGACTCATCCATCCACTAAAAACTGAACGAAAACTACTAAGTAGAAGCACATTGCACATCCTACGAGAAAAATACCACAGATTAGTCCCGATTTGCTTAGAGATGTAAAAAAATGTAATAAAATGCCAGCTTATAAATAGGAGATATTTAGAATGATTTAGGCTACTAGTGACAGACCCATCCAACGCTTTACGCTTATTTTCTATTGACGCGGATGCGGGTTTTTAAAGAATACACAAAGTATAAAGGATATGTCAATTTATTTTTCCCAGGAAATTATCCTCACGCTGATAAAACATAGTTTAGCTGGGAGCAGTGCACATGCATGCGGGTTTTAAAACCATAAAACACTTTTAATGTCCCTGGGTAATTCATTACATTGCATTTCCAGCAAGGAAGTTGCAGATGGATCTATCCTTCCGAAACTGTTTTTGTTGCTCGTTATAAAATACCGTTTACAGGGAGTTTAGTTTGTTCGTGACACGAACGGTTGGATTGGAGGAGTAACCTTTTAGTTTCTTTAACAGAAACGTCTCGCCTGTATCGATCTATCTACATCGTTAAAAAAACGATTATCCCACTTTGCTTGCTCTTTTGAACCTCCAGTTCCAACACAAAGTTTTAAGCATTTAACCTCTGCACCTGTGAGGTTTTGGAACTTTTCTCCATGATGATTACTTCCTTATTTCCTCCATTTAACTTTACTTCAATCATTTAGAGCAGACGGAAAGATTTTTGAAAGCGGAAATCACAAAACTCAATTTTAGAATATACCTGCAGAAATAGATAGGACGAAGTGTATAGTATCTAGCAACTAGATACACGATACACCCATGTCAACTATTTTCCTAGCTTCTGCTCTCAGTCTTTTCTCCATTTTGATGAATGATTTATGACCCAAAACTGTCAACTTGTCTAGCAACAACTAAAACTATAAGACACAAAACGAAACTACGATAAAGGCCAAGACGTTATTTTTTCCCCTATCTTCCAGTTTATTTTTACTGGCTTATCTGTCATGAAAATGACTACAACTATTTCAATTAGAGAAGCATAACGCTAATTTCTATAGAATTCCAAGGCTAACGCTGAAAACGGATACTAAATCAAATAAAAACTCTACTACTCTGTTTTTTATATTGCATTTAATGGAATAATTTCCATTATATCCCAAGAGGATGACAACAGAGGACGAAATCCCCTGCGGTTCTAGTGCAATTTCATGTCATTCATCCTTTAATCATCTTTTGTGGCTTGTAACAGTGATTTACTTTAACCCAAGTCAGCCATAAACTTATGATTAGGAACAAACTGGCATAGCAGAACATTTTGCTCAAACTAATTCAGGTACAAGAAGAGTTAACTACTAAAAAAGGCAGTTGAGGTTGAGGTTATTTCCAACACCGGATGACTCACTTGAACAAGAAGTAATCTTTACTTTACACCAAAACCCAAACCCTTCTTTTCTTGGCCTTACTTCTTATAATTTTTGCCATTACAGAATGCTATTTTTGAAGAATAGTGCAACAAGGCGACACGCTGGTTAACCCAGTTAACTGACCCTTCAGTCACATAATCACTAAACTTTATCAAATCCCACCTTCCTTTTTCCCCATTTATTACAAAACTCAACTTAACTTTATAGCTTCATCCTTTCCTACAAAAATTACCATTTAAGGATGAACTTTAACTCTTTTAGATTATTAACATACACAAAGCCTACCTAACTTCACTTTGGTGGCCAAAATCATAGGAAAAATGACGTTCAAGACTAGTAAAAGGTCCAATGACAGTTGGTAACCTGCCAATTTAATTTCACCAGAAAGAATCAGAGTTCAGCTTCATCCTGACTGAAGCAATTTAACCTCTCATTCATTCTTCTCGGGAAAAAATATACTCTCTGAACTTTAAAACACAAACGTCATTTTAAAATCGTCATATCGTCCGTCTCCTCATAAATTGACCTCCTCCACGGTCCAAATATTTGCTAACTCACCCTCGTTTCAAATGCTGAGCTCTGGTCTTCCAAAACTCTACTTCATCTTGGGAGGTTGTAAAATTAGGAATGCTCCTCAGATCCAGACACTCCTCCACATCTTCCATCTCAAAGATCAATTATTATCCTTATTCTAATAATCCTTCACCACCAACACACATTCATTCACTTTAGTCCAATTTACAATCTGAAAATCATAGAAAAAACACAGGTTTAACACATTTTATTCATAATCTACAAAACTAATCCATCAGCTTAGACTTTCACAGATTCTACCCTAAATCCGAGGAATACCCCTAAAAACTTGCTACCGCACATCTTCAAATTACAGCCCCCATCTAAAACCCAGCCTAGAGCCGTATTACATATTATTAAAAGGCACAACCACCACAAGGGGGTACAAATAGCATTAAAGGATATGAGAGGGTGTGGGTGTGGCTGGGCAGGGCATGCTTAACATGTAAAAGATAGGGCTTATTGGGAATTAAAGGGGGTACACTACCCTCGTACCCCCAGTGATTGCGCCAACGATTAAAATCGACCCTGAAACCCCCACAATTTAATACCACACCCCGGGGGTCTATTTCAGAGGGAGATACATTAACTAAAACCCTAAATAGAAGACAGATAATAAAATAAATGACTAACTCTTCTAGAAGACGATATGTATAATTTTACTAAATACTCCTCCACTTTAAACCTGGTCGCATTTGCTAATTTGTGGGATTATGAACACTAAATATTTTACCTGTTATTAGCAGCAAGATAATTAATTAATAAATTATACAACTTTTACAAAGCTATACTACTACTTAGTAGCTGAGTGGGTCACTAACTATTGAAAACCTGATTAAAGTTATTATAGTTCATGGTAGGTTAATAATTTATATTTCAAGGTCTCTCCCTTCTCATGATGAGGATGACGACACAGTCCCAGCCCAGTCACCAATCTCATTTAAACATCATTTAACGACCCCTTCTTTACCATATTCACTCAATATAAAATATTCCATTTATCTCTCTCTCTCTCTCTCTCTCTCTATATATCTACTCTTATTATTATTAATTAAATCCCACATAATTCAATGATTATTTACCTAAATCCTTCCTTCCCTCTACTCCTGTGCTAAAATTACCTCAATAACACCCAAATTTGCAATTAGGATGACCAAAAGTAAAATGACTAGATTATTATTATTAGACTATATTATCTAACTTAACTAACTATCCCAGTTACAACGTTATAATACGTTTTTTAATTGATAAACCATAAAAATAATATTCTGACTAGCTTTACCTTGAATATGGCGTTTTTTTTAATAGAAAAATCTACTATTTTTCTATTAAAAAAAACAGTGAAAGATGAGCAAGCTGAGTTAGTAATCTAACCTAACCTCCACAATCCAGTTACAATTACAAATATCTCCATTATTTATTGCATTAAATAAAAAACAGAAAAAAATATCCAATTTTTTTCCAGTAACTTTCCTACATTTTTTAACAATTTTCAAAACGTCTCTCTACAATTGAACTTAAGCCTTATGTATCCATTTTTTTACCAATTAATTCCAAAGCTAATTTAATTCCCAAAATAATAAAAAAGAAACTTACCCAAAGTCGGATAAATAAATCCCCCAACGGAATAAAAAAACTTTTATAAATAAACCGTTCACAATTTCACTAAAAGAGGAACGCGATCGCGAATAATAAATAAATAAATAAATAATAATAAAGAACAGCAAACAACACAAGAGGAATTAATAATAATAGGATTTAATATATTTAAAAAAATATATATATAAAAATGGAGTATTTGGAGAGTGTTTCTTCACCTGAATAATGTTTAGAATAGATAGAGATAGAACTGAACTGAAGGGATAATAATAATAATAATCCATTAAAAAATAAACCTTTTTTTACCAATAGAACTTCCTAGTTGTCTGCTGACTGAATTCCCCATTAAAATACTGATCCTTTTTTAAGGGGAGTTCTAAGCTCTACCACCGTTGCAGTAGTTCCTCCAAGTACAATAGTACAAGTAATGTATAAATAATAAGAGGGATAAAAAGGAATTGGTAAAAAGAGAGGTAAAACGGTGTATTTGAGAGTGTATGTATAGGTAGGTGGTAGAAGAAGGAGGAGGGGGAGATTGGGAGTTGAGGAGGGAGGGAGATTTGAGATTGGAATAAATATGGAAAGGGAGGATGGAGGATATAAGTTTTATAATGAAAGGATGTGAGGAATTGTGAGTGAGTCGAGTGGGTTATTCTTATTATTATTCTAACGGTCGTTGGTTGGTATTACTGTGAGATAGATGCAGATGGTGATGGTGGTTGGTGGGGGGGGGGGGGGGGGGATATAGTGAGTCAACTATGTTGTTGTTGAACTTCGTCTTTCTTGGCGTTTAGGCCAATTTTATTATCACGTGTGTCAGAAGGCAGGGCTCTGATTTTGCGACGCACAGGGGTCGGTCGTTACTGGGACTGTGGCTCTGGGTCCTAGGTACATTCCCAGAAATCATACTCCAGAACGCCTTTAGTCAGAAAATATTATCCAGAAATCAGAATCCAGAAATCTTTTTTAGCCAGAAATACTTCATCCAGAAATGCACACAAATTTTTATAAGAACCTCTTTATTGAACTATTATGTCA
>JAQFZX010002852.1:0-15858 GCA_034682405.1 Hydroisotoma schaefferi | reverse complement strand
CATCCCATTCATCCCACAAGCAGCGCACGCTTTCTACAGGAAACGCTTCGACGGGTAGTCGTCCCAGTTTCCAACAAATCTCATTTGACCAGGGAGTTCTTTTATGTATTGGTCCCATCCAGACAGTTTTGGGGCTACGTCTTTTATCCACGAGATGTAAAATACAAGTCCTTGCATTTGCAGCATTCTTGATACATAACTTTATTACATTAGTACTGCAATTTCACTAAAATAGTATTAGGGCCGTATAAAAAGTCCGCATGCCTGCCGACTGAGTCGAGGATGTCTTTTAATTCGGGATCATCGTGGGCAAACCGTTTACCAGCTACTATCATCCATAATGAATTCAATACCGCTATGTTAAATCGGTTCTGGGTTGATATTGGTTCCCCAACGTCTTTTTTAAACCCTTCAATTAAGTCAAGAGCCTCATCCATTACCAGACTTTCCATGGACTTTTTCCCAAATCCAAAGTCCCTTAAATGTCTTAAAGCGAATGTTCGCTGTTCCAACCATTCTTCCCCGTCTTGGAGTAGTATTCCTGGAATTGTGATTTTTCTATAATGCCCGAAGGAATTATAGCTTAATGATTTTTATTCAAAAACTTCTCTAACCACGAACAACTCCGCCTGTTCTTTCAGCAGCTCCATGCAATTTGATGCGTCCACAAAGTTGGTAATCATTCCATGCTTCCTTTATTAACTTGTAGTCATTTATCACAACAACCCTATGTGGATGAAAGTATGAGCATATAAATTGCAGGGTTTTACTACACTTTCTGTCCCTTTAATTTTTAATCAAAGTAAAGTACCTATAAGATGCAAGATTTAAGGAAAACATATCTCCATACTGCTTTGCATACTCGTTAAATAGTAGATGCCTAGGCTTTTTATTCACCCTTTTGTTCCACATGATTTGGGGAAGAGTTCCCAAGATTGGAAACACTAGGGGTCCTACTCAAAATTATGATATAAAATATAGAACTGCACGGAAAATAATTTACTAAAAATACTACTATTTAAAAGGGTTAATCTAACCATTTGGAAAGTTCTTGGGCCTTTTGTTCACACGGTATAATGCAATTATGAAAATTATACCAAGCAAAATGGTCAGCTCTATTCCAAATACAAAAACTTTTAGCACAGCGTCCATAGCTTTTCACAGCGTATTAAATATGGAATTTAATTAAAATTGAAATCGGTTGCAGTAACAGTAACAGTGTATGCCAGAAGAGTGCATATATAATATTAAGCCTGATGTTTGAAGGATTTAGTCCAGCTGCCGAGTTAGTGTTAGTTTTATCATGAGTAAAATACCAAATCTTATGCATTAAGTTCTGAATATGTATAACTTTACATAACAGGCTATGCACTGCAACTGCACTGCACTACCATTGTACTGCAATTTACACTTCCAGTGTTTAGAACTCATACAGAATATTGAAAAATGACAGCCCAGCTCTGCTTAGTCATAATTTCATTCTTTTTATTAATTTTTCCCAACCTTTGAAAAGATCTACTCAAGTCTATCTAATTCTGATGGGTGATTTATTTATTCTACCCTTTTTGTTTATTTCTGGGTTGTTACACACATACATACATATACAAATACCGTATTTCCCGATTTAATTTCCCTGGGGAATTATTATTTCGAAGGAAAAATTAGAAATTGTATTAACATGGAAAAGATAGGGAAAATTTAATTTTTTAACATGGAAAGGTACTGGGGAATTATACCGGGGGGGGAATTATTTCGGGATGGGGAATTAAATCGGGAAATACGGTAGACGTTCTAAGGTTTTAGACACTCCCATTTCAAGCCAATTAGTAATCAACATTTCCCTAGACTTGAAAAAAAGTATGTAGCTTCAATTAAGTTCAGCAATGTCACACTAAATGTCTAAGGTCGATCCGGAAAACTTAACTTGACCTTATGCCAGATTTGCAAGCATCTATTATAAAACTCAATAAATTGCGGAATATACAGGACTCAGTGTTAACTTTGTTATCAGTATCAGTTAGCCATGGAATATGCTGAGATCTATCCATATAACTAGACTGCATGAAGAATCAAAATCATGTTTTACGATCTCAAGATAGAAATGCGGAACATAGTTCTGTAAGTTGGAAGACGACTAAGAATACAACCTTGCATCGACAGTGTTTTTTTTTCGAGGTTTCAAGGATGATTAGTGAAAAAATCAAAGAACAAGTCGTCACCAATTCAAAGAATTTGGCACTCTCATTTAGTATCTGGTAAAAAAGTCAATAAAGTTGTAGCATTCTTGAATCTTGTGATGAAAGAAAAAAAACGAGGTAGCAAAAGAATCAGTTTTTGCAGGGTTTTATTTGGTCCCTTATCGTATCTCCCATTCAATACATACATTATCGTCTAGATATTTCCGTCTTTCTTTCCTTTCATTTTAGAGCTTCTGTAGTTAATATTATTTTATACAGTACAGTAATATGCTTTAGTTATAGTTTAAATACACAATCGTACTTTGTATAAGGTAGGGAAATGCATACACAAAGCATAGCAGTACAAAGAGAGAGAGAAATTAGCGAAATAAAATCATGTCAAAAGTGCAAGACGGATTGACGTGAATGAAAATATATACATCAATGCAAAGTCACAGAATATTGATTTCCTTATTAGTTAAATAAATGGAACAGCTTTTCCTTCATTAAGTCGGGTTTGAAAAATAAGATAGCTCCACATCTTACAGTAGGGTTTAGTTTTTCACTTTGTATAATACACGGTATTTTCTAGGTGTTAACTATCGTCGCAAGCGTTCCATGGAACAGCGACCAAGTCGATCATGTTGGAGTCCGTACTTCTTGAGGAACATCAATGTATTGTTGTACTCAGGCTCGTAAACGTCGGGAATATGTCCCCCAGCTGCAGCATTCCATACCATTTTTACAGAGGCACATCCCAAAATCCGCGTTTCGTAGTCGACCTTTATGGAAAATTCAAGTTCAGATAAGTTAACAGTCTGTAAATCACTTTTAAATTTGGAGCATCGCATCTTGCAATAGCATACCAAAACCCGGCTGCATCGAATTAAAATTGGTTTAAAGCAACATAGAAGAGTATACTCATTTCTTACCAACTGTCGAAAAAATCCTACATTTGGACGAATAATAGGACGACGAGCCTGTAATATGCAAGAAAAAAGTCTTCGTCATAAAATTATTCAATTTATACTCTAATTTTGCTATGCCATTTCCATTTTGGTACGAGGGACGATTACCCAAAATAAATCACCGAATGGGAAAGCCCTTGGTAATTTACTATAAGATAAGAATCATTCCTTAGCATTATACGGAACCTTGGATTTACATCCCTCTAACCGAAGAAGCAGAAGGGTAATTGGTTTAACTGATTCTATCTTAGGAAGCATGACATTTAAGATTTTATCTTTACTTCACCTTTAGAAATCTACTATACTATTAAAATACGACTAATTCGAAAGGGATCTACTGCCAAATCGTTCAAGCCATGAATTCTAAGCTTCCTCAATCACACATCGCTTCAGCTCAAGCAAACAATTCACAAAGCGTTGGGCTACAAAAAAGCTTTTAAAATGCACGGCTACTTTCACCTCTTTCTCGTCTTCCATTACATTAAGTAATTAAATTATTTTTTTCGAGTTTCCACCTTCCATTAACAAAGGTTGCCTGACTAGAATAGCAATTAGCCGATCGATTTAATTCAGCCTCCTGGTAAAAAGCTTAACACTTACTACAACTGCTACTATCTATCCCATTTCTACCCTCAATTCCACAAATTACATTCACGAAATTAGATCGCCTACGATTAAACGCTCAAAATAGCAACGAATGAGGTAAAAATAAGTACGCCCTATGGACTGAAGGAAAATGCCATCAAAAGGGCAGCATTATTTAGGATAGTAACGATAAAGGTGAAAGTTTATTTCGTGCTTGAGTCTCGACAGGGAGTCTTTTCTAATCACCAAATTAACTTTTGACTTCTTTCATATAAATTGTGAATGGCTTATAGAGGAAAATACGAATTTATACTTTAACCCGAAAACTCGTCTTTACTGCAATGGAACATAAAATTTAAGAGCTATTGGACAAAACAATCCGACTAATCTTACAGAATTTATACGTGTAATTAGATAGCATTTACAATAATAGCAGCACAAAGAGTTCAGGAATTCACATGTCAGTTGGAAAAAGCGATTCCAGAGAAGATATCACAAACCAGTACCAGTTTATTTTGGGAAATGCGGAAATTAAATTACCAAAAGTCTAGTCTATCTTAGAGCTAACCAGAGAAATGAAAGTTGTGGATTGGACTTAGCAAGCAGGAAAGCACATTTTCCAGGGTTTTGTATTAGTATTCGACTCGACTGTCAACTCTTCTGTCTTTCTCACAGGATTAGATTAGAATTATTAGATTCGCTCGTCTAAACTATGTCGGATTGTAATCAACAAAAATACAACCTGTCTGGGCCTAGCGACTTTAACCGTCTGGTTAGAAAGAAAGCTCATTTTAAACTTAAAACGAATGCCTGTTTTATATTATAAAATCAAACCGAAACGGAACGAAGGATAATTCAAGTTCACTCAAGCAAAAGGTCAATGTGCGTCTGTCTTGTCCTACTATCAGCCGCTTCATGACCGCGTTGTATCATCGGAAATATTTTATTCGTAAACTATGAATTTTATACTAGAAAGCTTCCTAATTTTCTACTGTAAAACCCTCGACTCTTGCTCTTATTTATTGTAAGCAATTAAATTAATTGATGGTAATTGAATGCATCATTACTCACCTTGACATAATTGTAAGCTTGTCGGAGTGTCATTTTCTTATACTTCATCAGATATGCTATGCAAAGGGATGCAGACCTAGAAACTCCAGCCACGCAATGAACCACCGTTCTTCCTCCTCGACGACGGACATCTTCAATCTTGTCCGCAACTCTGTCGAAGTAATATGCCAAATTGGAATAGGGTGAGTCATCCAGTTGGATTTTCATTGTTTCAACCTAAAAGAACAAACATGAGCCATCATTTCAATTTGTCATCAACCACCAGTTTGTAGTTGGTATTGGCAAGGCATATGCATTATCATCTAGCATTAAACTTTAATCGAGTTTCAAAAAAAAGGAAAAAAGAGTTGCAAATTTGAGGCTGCACGAAATCCCCATATTACTCTTAAACTTCCAAATTCTGCCTGATTCCGCGAAGAAAATACAACAGTTTATTTTTATCATTATATTGCGATTAAAGAATTGCAGACAAACCAGCCAGATAAACTAGATGGTAGTAAAGCTAAAAGGAATGCCCCTTTTGCCATGTCCTACACAAGTAATTTATAAATGTGAATGTTCTATTGCATAGTATGAATACAAACGCGAAATGCTTTCATGTTGAATAATCAGGGATTTGGCAAGGAGGAAAGTAAATTTAGTAGAGTACTAAACTTGTTATTGGATACATTATTGGGTTCAACTGTAGGAAATAATATAGAAAGAAAGCTAAACCCTTCGTCATGGAACAAAACAAAATTCATCAAAACTAAAAGGGTTCGTTGTTATTGCTTTGCTCTCTTTTATTGATTCACACGTGCATTAAACAGACAACGAGATTATAAAGTTTTTCGCTTTTGAGTCCTAAATGACGTAGTTTCCAAAGCCAATAAGTTAATCTTAAGCCTCCACTACTGAACTGAATGACGTCGACGTGGCTTCATTAAGCAATGTCCTCGTGAACTGAAGACAGAGTGAGTGAGTCAGCTATGAAATCCCTTGCTGCTTACATAAAATTGGCAGTTTACCCATAATAGAGTTATGCGGAACTCACCGAATCGGACTTGGGATTAGTAAACAAGTTGAATTCATTTTGAACAATGTTATGTTAGTCTAGTCGGTATACGATTTGCTGGGTGATCTCTGTCCCCCAGCTTGCGTATGAATATTAATATTACTGAAACCAAAGCATGCTTTGAATTTATGAAGTTTCTGTTAAGAAGTTGGCTCTCACAGAATAAAATTCTTTGAGATAAAAATTCATGACACAATTTTCTTTCTCGCCGATAAGCCACATTTAGGTTTATATATGCGACAGCTAAATTGACCGTAGAATTGCGTCGTAAGATTGGATGAAATGTAATCAATATTATATGGAAGGAAACCCCTTTTCGACACTGTTCTATTATGACAACGTTACATACCATACATCTCCCAGAATTGAAGCCAAGAGACGACTAATTAATTCTGGGGTTTTTGGAAGGTGTACTTTATCATTAGAATTATGAAAGGCTGCTATACCAAGGGCTACTATTACTATTATGGAGGCTGCCATCGGAGAATATAGAGTAACTGAGTTGGACCTTGTTATCCACAGGAGGAAAAAGCTTACTAAGTTTCTCCAATGCTCACTTTTGAAGGTTTCAATTTCAAAACATTCAAACAACATCACATCATTTATAATTTCTACAGCTGAGCATATAATATTTTGGCAAGATGTTCAGGAATGTGCCTCGCCTTCTTGCGGATCGTGATGTTTATTATTAAACAGTAAGCACACGTCTTTTGATTTATTAGCGAGGATCTTAAACATACCTACCTACTCCACTTAGTAGTTAAGTATAGACTGTAAATTCCCGAAGGTATTCAAATTGGAATCCGAATAAGCAAAAATGATCTTAAATTCTTAACTAACAATGTACCTAGTATAAGGAATCCTCAGCAGAACGGTAAACCGTATCAATTTCGATCGAAGTGAGTGGAGTTTTTATTTGATCGTTAAATTTATAAGTGGTAATAAATAATAATGATCCATGAGTTTGGGAACGGCTTGGAATTTTGTCGGTTCAATCCTTTAAGGTTTGCAGTTTCTATGATAGAATATTGCACTTTGTGCCATTTAACCTTCCTAATTGAGCAGTTAACCCTATCGGGTTTGGCTTGTGGTAAAATATGCAATAGATATTGGTATTTGAACATCCCTTTATCCACTTTTACTCATCCTGCCTGTCTTGCATAGCTTAGGTTGTCGTGTATGCATGGATTACATGGATTTTTTATCACAAACTTTGTACTCCAAAGCTTTTTTTCTTCGTTGACTTTACTGTGTAGTGATTTTATATTCTAAACTGTAACTGATAAGTAAAGCTTCATTACCTGTTCCAGATTCAAACATGGCAATTCCACTGTAACATTTACAATGTTTGTAATCCCCATATCCAAAAGCCTCTGAGCTTTGATGCCTCGTGCCCCACAGAGATACAGTCCATCAGTGATTTCATTAATTTGGCTCATGATATCGCATCCTGTGCCATTACTAAAATGGGTTCAAAAAATCAGAAAGCTATTTAACGTCGCAGTACTCCATGCGTTTAAAAGTAAAAATTACAAGGCTATAAAGTTGTTGTAAAGTAAATGCCAAATGTTTACATCCTTGTAGAATATATCCTCAGATATAACGCGCATTCAATGGCCAAATAGAAATACGAAAACTGTTTCTTCTCAGCGTTTGAAGAATTAACTAGAGTTTTAACTTTAAGAAATACAAAAGCAAGAAACAAATAAGATTCAGATTTTGTAAAACAGAATTAAAGTAGACAGTTTCCTTCCATCTCTTTTTACAATATTTGCAATTGGGATTTATGATTGCACGCAAATAAATATTGTATCACTCATCCAATCCAAGAATACACCTCCCAATGATTTTAAATTTAATCAGACCAGGAAAGTAAAAAAAAACCTATATGATATTCGTGCCAGAAGCTGCATTTTATCTCCTCTCACAATCATGCATACCATTGCGTTGACCGTGTCGACAAAAGAAAAAAAATCCAAACATACTCTATCTAACAAGGTGATGAAATGTAATGGGCAAAAGATTAGTTATTGACACGAGCTAAAAATCGGAGGATGGAAAGCTAATAAAATAACAGTAATAAGCTAAGTAACTGGGACATTCGCTTCGAAATCTTAGGAATGTAGCTACCCACATGCAACATATGCCAGTCGACACTCCACTTATCTTGTCTTTGCATCATCGCCGTATTAAAAAAAACTTAAAAAGTTAAACTACCACCGAAATGGTAGAACTTAAGAAGGAACTTACATAGTAAGTGCAGATGCGTTGCTTTTGCCATTCATGGAAACGTTATTAGCTCTGGAAGAGCAGTTTCTCATCATAGGAGCTGTCGGAAGTTTCATAGAATCCATATGCATCTTTGGACTCATTGTCGGAGGATTGTTAAACAACCATCTTCGATTCATCACATCTGGAAAGATACCAGGAATAAGTTACATTTTACAAATATCGTCTTTTGGTCCAGATTTTGACATTGACAGTAAATAAAAGGCATAATGGAACTGGGCATATAACCAATGAAATGCGTAAAGCACATCTGGGTTTGCATTTTATTTAAGGGATATCTAGTATAAATACACATAATCATTTGAAAGCAAGTAAAACTATCCGTATAAGGTTTTTGAAAAGATTGGCCTACATAAGTTTGCTCTATTTAATGACACTGAAGACTCACTGGCCACGTAATTGTCGAGTGTGTAAATTGTCATTTATTTTCAAGAAAATATGCGTCAGTTCCAAGAAAGTGTAATAGTATAGCATGTGCGATTGTAAAAGATTAATGGAGGAATTTAGGTCTTGAATACATGATTAAAGTGTACTAAATTGCGTTTCGAGCGGCCAGACGTACTTCAAGTAGTTCGTTTTATTTATTACTCTTCACGTCTTCATATACTAAATCCTGACCTCCTCGTCGAGACACGAGATGATTTCTACAATAAATACCGAGACTTTTTTCCACGCATATTATCTGAGTTTTGTCATTAAAAGTTGTTAAACTTACTCCTTGAGTTATCACCAGCCCCTCCTAACCCTAACTGAGCTAGAGCTACATAAGGTGTCTGCATCTGTATTTCTCGATTATGCTTTTGTGCATGGGATGCGACTTGACTTTGACAGCTCTTGCAATTACACCAATCAGCCATGTTGTTACTATTGCTAAGTACTAAATATTGAAAGATTGGAACAGACGTCTAAAGCTCGACCCTAGGAGGTCGGAGTTTAACGAATCCAATTATCTGTGTCTAAAATCACTTAAAAAGTCGTAAGTTAAGTGTCGGAATATGTGAAGTGGCGGAAGTGGGTTAACTTTCTTAGAAAGGATAAACAAAAACGTTATTATCCCAGTGGCCTAAAAACACTGACACACATTGATGGACCACAGAATGCTGCTCTACGCTTTGGAATAATATATGCTTTGTCGTTAGGGGAATCTGGAAATATTTGTCTAATTTTTAGCGAATCTTTCAGACAGGCTTGCATAACAAATTGCCATGAGATAAGTGCCAACTTGATCAAGAGATGCAACTATAAATGATGGCATGTCAAGGTAGGAAAGGAATATTGATGCATTTATGTGGCAGGAAGTTTTACATTAAAGAATCATCTAATCATGGGGTAAAAGTCAGTAATAAATCAACCCAAACACTTACCAACTTCAGCCATGATATTACTCCGGATTTTAACAGACGGAAAAGATGAATGAACCCTGTGATGACACGGAAAGGGGTGGTAGTAGGGCCGGGAGTAAAGTTTACAGTCCAGGATTCTTCCGGTAATTCAACGAATGAAGGTACTAAAGGTACGAAGTAGAGAAAGCCTTCGGAAGTGAAAGCTTTCTCTCAAGTTATTTCCCTTAAAAGTCAAACTTGTTAAATCCTCCTTACTTTTGCACGCAATCCAACAAAAAGAGTTATACGAAGAAGTAGAGCTTAGTGTAGTTTTAGGTAATCTACTATGGACACGAAGACTTGCTGCAAATCACTGTCTGAGAAGTAGGTCTGAGAAATCGGAAATCGAGCAAATGGGCTTCTCTTTGCCTTTTGTAGACAATGTAATGTAATTAGACCTCCTTTTAGTTATTTGGATTCACTTGAGAATCAATCGATTATAAATATTGATTGAAATAAAGTTTGAGATGAGACGATAGGAAGGACTGTGACTGTAAAGAATACTTGGTTTCGAGTTGATTTAAATGAATGAAAAATGTATTATGTTTGATTCTTTGTGTAAGGAGCAGCTTCTTAAATGTCTTTAATTTCACTATACCTAAAATTTGAAAAAAAAAAAAATTGATTAGAAATGCTATTTTATATTTTGATTAAACGGGGAAAAATTCTTCGTTTAGCAAAAAGAAATTATTTAAAAAAAAGTACCCTTACTCGCAAACCAAAAATCTCAAACAGTCCTTTAGGACAGGACAATATAAAATATAAGATGTGGGTACTCTCGCTTCGCAAAACTGACTGAAAGGTCTGGAATGCACCCGGGTTTTATATTAAGTACGTTCCCGTATCAATCTACCTTCACACAAGCACATTAGATTTACTTAACTTATTTGCATTTAGTGTGAGAAAGGCTATGGTAAGTATTTAGTACACCACGGCACGGCAAACTACTCTTTCTTACTCATCAAGATTCTTAGTGTGTATTATTGGCCACATGCAATTCTATAGCTGTAATAGTGAATAGCGTGTTGTTGTTTTCTCGGTTCCTTCCTCAAGTCGTAAATTCGGCGTAGAATAACATTAAGATATTTAGATTGGCATTATTTGACATCCTGTACCTCTACTCCCTTCCTCTATGCAGGAGTCCAAACCAGGACAACTTAATGCCTTAAGAGTGACAGTAATTGGGTCTGGTTGGCTTTAGGTATAACTTGTAAAATCAATTCAATAAAATTTAGGGAAATATATGTACTTGCTCGATTTAGTAAGCTAAAATTGGCGAAGACGAAAGCAAATCAACCTGTCCAATAGTACTTAGCTTTATTTATACATTGATACTTTCCTTTATTAACGTGTCATAAACTGGATTGTTGGGTTTCAACCAGGGACAAAGAATTTTATATAATCTATCAAACCGGATAAAAAATAAATAGCAGCTCTTTACCTTACGCTACGAAGTTTTAAGAGTAATTTGGATTACTCGACTATAATTCATTCCAATGTTTACAATGGTTATCTAAAATCGTACCGATTGAATTATTTATCTACTGTCTTTCGTAAGATGATTTATCTACTGCGTTTAGTCATAAGGTACCTTTGGTTAACTGAGAAGTGCACAAGGACGACTGGCATTTCTTTGGTAAAGTATGCTTTCAAATACCTACTTTAACTATTCTTACTACCAGATCGCTAAACCTAATTCTAAGTCTGATAGAAAACAAAATCACATGCCGGACACTGAGATTAAAATAATAATTCAGCGAACATAATTTACTAAGGCCAAGGGCACACGGTACTTCCTTCTTATACATTTCTTATTAAAATTTCGCATTAAACTTTCCTAGGCCAACTAATAGCCAACTTGAAATTATTTCATTCCAAGAAATGCCAGGACTAAAATTATGCACGCAGGGCCATTAAAAAACCATCTATCTAGTTTCAAATAATATGCACGCCACGGAGCAATCCCGTCCCCATTCCCCAAAGACTTCCCACCCCAAATGACAAGCAAGGTCGGTGAACCGCTAATCGTTCCAAGCTACAACTCATACATAAATACCTACAAGCTAAGAACAAGCCTTTAAAATGCACAGGAAACATTCCGCTGATATACTATCCTTCAACTTTTGAAGCATGGAAATCCATCCATAGTAAGAAAGTCAGCATAAGGACTATGGAAGTGAAATGAAAGGACTTATAATTTATGCTCGGGAGTCACGAAAGGGTCACAAGTGGTAATATAAGACAGGGGAACATAGCTAAAACTAGCTAACGATCCCACATAGAAATAAGTATAGGTACTATGGAATTAATAGAATCTTTAGGAATGTAAAAATTTATGGATCGATTAACAAAAAAGGGTGATATCGGGTTTGGTGCCAACTAGAGTTGCGAATCGGTTACTTCTGCTCAGGTTCTCAAAAAACTTTGCGAAATCTCAAAGGTAAATGAACGTTCTGAGCTGTACTATAGTGTACTGTGGCATGTAGAAGAGGCCGAGTGGAATTCGAAATACGATGTAATAAAGTAGTGGAGTAGTTCTCACTTACTTTCTACTTGCTGGTTTTTAGCGTGTAAAATGATATTGGGAGTAGAGGGAGGATGGAACCTTGGCAAATTCCACACTTGACTTCTCTGACTTGAGAAGATAGAGTTGGGTTATTTTTAGGCCTAGTATTCCCAAAGATACCCGCATTCCACAGCTTTGTTTATCCCCCCTTGTGACTAAGTATATGTTTTCCCTTGCTCTAAGCGTTAAGTTGTCTTTTTTGGGTTAGATGATGAAGAAATGATGGGCATGCGGTGGTAGTGTTGAGAAGTTGAGATAACTATTATGGTGATGGTGGTTTCAGAAGATGCAAATCAGACGCTCTGTAATAAGCGTAAGGCTTGTAGTGACTGAAAAACTTTTGCGATGTCTCTTACTGTTTAAATGCATGAAACCTAGAGGATTATTCTTAATTTACATAAGGAAAGGGCATATGAGTCATTTAAACTCATTAAGAAAGACGCAATTAGTATAGGTAGTGGTAAATATTTTGTTTGTAGCTGTGTTGTATGCTATAAGTGGTCGATTGTAGTGTAGTTAAGGAAAGCCAAGACAAGGCAAGGTTGTGGATTTATATGGAATTGAGAATTCGGTTGCATATGCTATGCATAGATAACCGATTTAGTAGTTTAGATTTGCAATTGGCCTCGAAAACAGTTTATGCTGATAGATGTGGACATTCACTAACTAGAGTTTGAGTTTGAGTTTCAAGTTCTTGGCCGAAAATTAAACCCTGGCAGAATGATGAATAGGTTTGTTTAGAGAGCTGAGAATAGATTTTTATAGTCAATTCTTAGTTCTATAGATCTTATGTAGAGAAATGGCAATGACATAAAAATCTATTGTAATAAACTTAAACTGCCAATTCTACACTTGCCACTTACTAGTATTTCTCTTATAAAGAAACTTTATGAAAAGATAATGATGTTTATTACAACGGATACCGAACTGTGAGCCAAAACAGCAGCTTATGTATTTTATTAGTGGGGATAGTATAAGTTCAGAGGGTGGGTATATTCTTAAAAAATAGTCAATAGGAACTTACCTGCCTTATTTTAATCCCTATCTTAAATTTAATACGGATCCGGAAACGGATACGATCACTCTAACAAGATACCAAACCCTCTCAGAAGATTCCCAAAGTCCAAAGATTAGAAAGATGAGGAAAGTTTCCACTAAAAACATATCTCTTAAGGACTAATATCCCCTTACTTTGTTTATTACAATGTAGTAGCAGATAACTAAACACGCTAAGCACTTAGTATGCTGTAACGAAATTAGTAATATAATAATACTTTTTAACAAATACAATTCCATCAAATCAATCACACTTTATACTGTTTGAAAGCTGATCACAATTCTAAACATTTAACGAGAATAGAGAATCCGAACATATCACATTCAATCTTAAACTTACCTCAGAATTTAAAACAGTAAATATGCTTTTTTAAGTACTTTTTTTTAGATGTATGCGTGAACTTCTGCCTGAGTTACAAGGAAGACGTACACATTTGTAACGAGATTGTTCCACCTTCATTAGAAGAGTTGTTTCCCAGATAAATTGCTTAATTCGTCCATCAATGGCTCTAAATAAATATTACGAGTTATTTCTTCTTCTATTTCCTCGTTTCTTCTTCTTGGGCCATCTACATTGGAACAAATCCCCATTAGAAGTCATCATAAACTACTAACTAAATGCAAAATCAATATTTTTTTCTTCTTAAGAACCAACCTTCCAAAGATTTGTTCCCAGATAGACGACTGAATACCTTCTTCATTACTATTTTGCTCGGCCCAACATTCTTCTCTACCCTTGCATTTCTTTAAGCGTAATAACTGAACCAACATCCAATCCTCGTCCGTTGCTGGTAATGTTCCTATCCCATTTTTCAATTGGTAAGGATCTGAAATTCAGATAATCATCATCTAAAATTAAGCAGCAAGGAGAGAAATTTCTCAAAAATTCTGCCAGAAATACAATGGTACATACCTTGACGTAAATCAAAATACATTTTAAAGCCTGTTATAAACTGACAGTACAAATAGTTATGTGTAGCATTGACCGATCGGAGACAAGAGTAAGTATTGTTATTGGAGTTCATGCAAAAGCAAAAAGGAGAGTCATCCCAAAATGGAGCTGTTTTCCAGTGATCTTTATCATGCCAAAAGCAATTCATTTTTTCCTCTGTTCCGCAAGTCTCTGCCTAAAATATTAACACATTTTCAAAATTTCTGTAGAGTCAATATATTTGTCAAAAATAATTAAAGCTTTAAAGATGGTCTGAGTCCCATTACCTGTTTCCGGACTTCGGGGTCTTCAATCCTCTTCATGTACTTTTGTTTCTTTCGAATCTTACTCAAAATCTTTTTCCTCTTTCTTTCTTCCCTTTCTCTTTGTCTAATCCATCTTGGATCTTTGTAGCAATCACATTTTGAATCATCCATTTCCTCAATCATATCTTCATCATCTACCCCTTGTCCCCTTGTCATTCCAGGATCTCTATAATCTGGAAACCTCCCTTCTTGATTTCTATCCCTACCTTTACTCTTATTTCTTGGCTTGTTGGGTTTGAAAATTGGGTCTAAATTCCCATCGTACTCTAGTCCATGCGACTGATCCTGCTTTTGGTTATGATTTCTGGGCGTTTCATTAGTATTTCCATAAGCTACCCGAGGTCTTTCTATTGTTCTGTCTTCAGGAGTTGTAAGTGGAATCTTTGGATTGGAGGCTTTAAGCTCGTCACTAGATTTTTCTTCCAATGGTACGGTTACAGTTGAAACTGTATCCTTTTTGTTAGCTATCGAGGTTTCGAATTTTAAATGAGATTTTTCATCATCTTCTTCCAATCCTCCTCCCTCTTCTTCGTTATCACTTTCCTCCCCTTCGTCATACGTTTCAGTGCTCGTTTGCTCTTCATGGCCATCATTGTCTTCAGTTAGCTCATCTTTATGGTGGTGCTTTCTTTTGGCATTATATCCATCAACTGGTTCGCGTAGTCCTAGAGTTTCGTTTCCATTTGGACCTTGTTTTGAGCCGGAATCTTTGGAAGTTTCCAAAGGAGGGGGGAAGCTATCGTTCTCACTTTTTCCTTTCCTCCGTTTATGACCATTATGCCGAGACTCCGAGTGATTCGAAAGCCATAACCGTCTTATCTTTTTTCTTCTATGTTTAAGCTCTTCAATCCGCTGTTTTAGAACTTCAATCTCGGCATCGATTCGCTTCCTCTCCAAATTCCAATCAAAGGTATCACTCTCAGACTGCAGGTCTGAAGACGACCTTCGGATTCGACACCGACATTTCTTCAGGGAATGACTACCCTCAATACTCCCGTTCGGTGAGACTTGGTACAAAGGGTCGTTATTGAAGATGGTAGTGTAATCACTTTGCTCAATGAAGTCAAAGGGTCTGCACTTTCTAAAATTAATTCTTTCCTTGTCCTTCCGACAGTACTTTTTCTGACCTTGGACGCAAGGATGTGGATGGAGAGAGCATAAACTATTCATCCGAAGAGTATCATTATCTTCAAAGTTAAATTGTCTTCTTTCTTCCCGATGCTTTTTAGATTTCTTTAGGGCGGACGTCATCGGTTCCCCTGTAGCAGGGATGGGGAGTTCCCTTCTCCCTGAACTTTCTATGAGAAACACATCCTTCCAAATAAAACTGGTGTCTGAAGCATTGTTTCCTGGAGCATAGCGTTTTATCAGGGGGACTAAGCTCCTACCATCCATCTCAGCAGGTATAGCGATATTCGCCAAATCCAGAAACGTTGGTGCCAAATCAATATTA
>JAQFZX010002851.1:0-15862 GCA_034682405.1 Hydroisotoma schaefferi | reverse complement strand
GGGAGGAAGATCGTAGAGGGGATGGGAACTGGGGAAGAGGAATGTGAGAATTGGGGAAGGAGCGAACAGGGGGAAGAGGAAAACTGTGAGGGATGTGGGAATTGGGGAAGAAGCGAACAGGGGAAGAGGAGAACTGTGACAGATGTGGAAATTGGGGAAGGACGAACGGGGGAAGAGGGATGGGGGAGTTGGGGAAGACGGTAACTGTGGAAGAGGGGGGGGGGCAGTTGGTAAAGAAGGGAACGGTGGAAGAGTGATCATCGGTGGAAGGAGGAAGAAAGGTATGCTGGGTGGAATTGTGATAGATGGATGATGAACTGGGGACAGCAAGGTGGGTTTTACAATGTTTGGGGAGCTGGCTAGCTTCCCTGGAGGTCTAGTTTTAATTAAACACAATAAAACAGAGAACCAAATTGAATTTTGCTTCAAGTATTTCCTAAGAAAGATGAAAGTTGACTCTTTTTAAGATAGATAAGGTAGGAATTGTTGATTCCGTAAGACATAAGGGTTAGTTCTGAATATATTCCCCGTAGTTAAAGGCATACAAAGATGGGTATCCAGGTGTGTCCGTAACGTAGCAGCAATCAGTCTCTCTGGAGGAAGAATAATAGAAACATGAAATTGGTTAGCGTCATTTCTACAATCCCATCATCCGCCCCTCTTTTTAATCCCGCATGGACGTTCCTGTTGCCTGGTTTTATGCTAATTGGAACTGGGAATTTATTTATTGACTTCATCCAATATTATATAAATGGTGAGTCAATTTGGTGTATCTAATTGTTAATTAGATTCTAATAGCCAACTTCCAAGTAGTCAGAACTTTGGAAATGTAATTGCAAATTAAAGTTACAAAGTAACTAACCCTTTTAATAAACTTTTGATAAGTAATTTAATTTACAAAGTTTAACTTTCATGTACACGTGGAAGTTTTTAGAGAGAGTAACCATTTTTAATTGGATATTTTGTATTAATTTATATCAGAAATGAAAAACAGACTGGCTTGCTCCATAATAAAGGAGATTGATTTATATTAAACTTCCTCACTACACTTCTTATTCTCGACGAAATAACATAGTATTCTTCCACTAAATACGAATAATAGCTTCAAGAACCAATTGAGAAGTTGAGGAATATGGAGATTCTTTTGTACGAATTATTATGATTGAAAGAGAAACAAAATAAAGCCACTATAAGTGCCTACCTATACTATCTTCCTATTAGTTTTTTTAATTGACAAACTCCCAATAAAACCTTATGGGAAAGACTTTGTAGAAAAATAATGAGAATTCACACGAAGAAAGCCTCCCTCGTTACCTTGTCTTCTGGAAAGATCAGATCAATACTGGAATTGGATACTCGTATCAAATCTTGATGGATGCTACGCACTTCAAACTTCACAACCTTATATACTTCCTCCGTCTACCAATTTAATATGACACCAACAACCTAATAACAAACTACCAGAGAGATTGAATCTTCAATAAAATCTAACGACAACTCGGGAGTTTGGACGGGAAAAGTACCTACGTTTGTCAAATCTTGAACTGGAGAAATATCCTAGTTTTACTTTTAACCCGGCCTCAGTTGACTTTTGTCACGTTAAAAATTAAAACTCGACGAGTTACAAACTGACCGTATTTACGGTTTTAATTCCCAATTATTCCCAAATAATAATTCCCCCGTGTTGATAATTACCAACTAGTTACCTATCTAACCCTTTTTTCTAAACAATGACCCTTGGGGAATTAAAGTCAGAAAAACAGTAATTGGAAGGAAACTACGTGGAAGTTTGTTGTATTAATTGTAGATACATTGTTTTTTTAACATGAAGCCGGGTTTCTTAGTTTGATTTGGCCTCAAAAAACCTGTCATAGTTGTCACGAACTTGTGTCGAACTCTACCGTAATTTCACCTCTAATTTGACAACGTCTCCCTGTTTTTAGGAGTGGACCCGTTTAAATGATGACTGTCGTATAAAATACACCAATTTGGGTCTCAAGTCCGCGTTAATGATTCCCTTAATGGACCAAAGAGAGTTTAAATGACTCGTTGTAGTAGTCAACGTTTAGGTGGAGGATTCGTTCGTATTGAGGTTTTCTGTAGATAGTCACTCCCATATTTATTAATTGGATAGATATCCAGGATCAAAGAGGTTGGAAATCTAAGGGTGGCTTTTATATAGTTTATTTATACTTGACTCTTGGGAGATTTGAGCCACGCCAGGTTAATATTCAAAACTTTGCCATACCAATAAAGAAGTCTATATAGATTTACACCCCATTTCATAATAATATTATGGAGGAATGATATGATGGTCAGGATCTGGAGGTTGAGGACTGCTGGGCTTCTTCAATAACTTGCGACTCTTTAGATTTAAGTTGTCAAGTGTTAATAACCTCGTTTAGTATTATTATGGCTCATGTGAAGGACTATTGGCTGCTTTATTAAATAAATCCGTTTCTGACTCCAGTATTTCCTAATCAGATACTTCTTCCTTTCTTTAGGTTTGGATATTCTATGCAACTCCAAGTACCGTATTTCCCAAAATAATACCCCCCGGTATAATACCCCATTTTTACTTGGCATTAATAATTCCGCAAGGGAATTATTTCGGGAAATACGGTAAATAAATCCCTCTTCCTAAATGTTAAAGGTTTACATTAAGCTTGACGAGAAGAATGAGTTTTTAATGAGTTGGAAACGGAATACACCTTAACTTCAATTACACACTTGAATTAAAATAGGGAATTATAAATAAATCAAAACCCAGAGTAAAAATATATTTAAACCCTTCTTGTACCAAATGGTAATAAATAATCAAACTTTAGGGATTTAGAAATCCTAATTCCGACTTTCGAGTTGGCCTAAGTTAACATTAAGGACGAGCCAAACAAACAAACGCACGTCTGTCATTCTTGTCCTTCGCTTTTCTTACTAAAAAAGTTTTTAAAAAAATAGCAAAAGGGACGGACGCTAATGTACACATCAAATCACAATCACTAGCTCTTTCCTGTCCTTTCAATGGACCATCTCAAGAGAGACATTAGTAAATGAGAAATAAGATATAGGGAAAAATAGGGTGGAAGGGAGAGTGTGTTTATTTAGCAAAATAAAACAAACAATGAGATAAGCCCTGGTTGAGTAGAGTGACTCTCCGTCAACTTCATGTCTAACTAACCTCATTATGAGAGATTCCACAAATACAAATACTACACAACCCGGGCTACTATCTCGGTTTACCACTAATTGTAAAAATTCATTTAATAGGGCTAACAGGCTACAGCTCGAAAGGGATAAGCATACCCGGCACAAGTAACAGTGAGAGGTTTCTTAAATCACGGGTTTTATTATAGTAACGTGTGTATTCCATCACATGTGATTTACTTTGATTTACCGTATCATATCCTAGAGCATGTCTAAGCGTACAAAAAAAGGATTACATTATCACACCTCTGTGATAATCCCTTCAAACCCCGCAAACCCCATGAATAAATCCCGTCAAACCCCGCAAACCCCATGAATAAATCCCGTCAAACCCCGCAAACCCCATGAATAAATCCCGTCAAACCCTACAAACCCCATAGATAAATCCCGTCAAACACCACAAACCCCATGAATAAATCCCGGTAAACCCCACAAGCCCCATGAATAAATTCCGTTACACCTCACAAACTCCTTGAATAAATCCCGTCAAACCCCATGAATAAATCCCGTCAAACCCCACAAACCCCATGAATAAATCCCATCAAATCCCACAACCCCACGAATAAATCCCCTCAAACCCCACAAACCCCACAAACAAATCCCGTTAAACCCCATAAATAAATCTCGATGGTGTGATAATCATACCCGGAAGCCGAAAGGCAAGAAAACCTAGAAGGTAGTCTAGTCCAGTAAACTATTTAATTGGCTGAGTTGATCTCGGAACTATAAACTGGAAGAAAAGTAATGGCTTCTTGGCTAAGTTCATTAGATTGATTTTTTTTGTTATTATTACGATTCTTTACGCTCTTTTGGTTGACGTCATAACTCCTCATTAGATGTGGGCTTGTGGTCAATTTGAGCAATGATTTATTAGATTATTAACTTCCATCCCTCTTTAATACATTATTACATCCTTAAAACTGAGATAGTTATACTCCTTTTAGACTTTATTTTGATTTATCTAGTCTTTATTTAAGTGTCTGCCAGTTCAATTATAAAATTCCACCAGTCAGACTCTCTGCAAAATAGTCAGTTACGATTCCAATACGATACGAATTCAGTAATTCTTTAAAGGAAATTCTCATATTGGACAAGATTACTGGGAATAATGTGGTAGCAATTGCTTTTACTTTGGACAGACAGTCTTTATCCAAATTTAAGCTTGGATTTAGCAACTGCTTATATTTTACTTCCAATCCAATTTACATTCTAACTTTACAGTAATAATGGAATGTATCGGGATACTCATCTTGGACTTACCGTCTTGATTTTTTCTTCATAAATGCCTACCTTGCCCGGCTGACGATACACTGAGACTTTATTGGTAGTGTTGCTCCTCATGTAGATTTTTGTAGTAAATTACTTAGCAAGTTACTAGATGATTTGACAAAATGTACTTTGTTCGCATTTGTTTAGGAAAGTCCAACGTTTGAGCAACTTTCATCTGTTCAACGTTTAGGAAAGTTCTTTTTAAATGAGGGTTCGTCTTTGTTGATCTGATCGATGTTTATTCTAAACGGGTCGTCGGATTTTTTAAAAAGGGCATTAAGCTTCTTGGGTTATTGTTGAATCAGATAAACTAAATACATACATACTAGGTACCTTCATATTGAAACAGAAAGTCAAAATCTGAAGCTTTGGCCTGTACAGCTGCTTTTTCTTTCTGTCTCACGCAGCTCAAGAGTATTTAAATCAATAAAAGTTCAGATAAGGTTCAAGGATTTACGTGGTTACTTTACGTTTTGTTTTTACTGGGTGGGTCGAACCTGACCAGGTCAGAGGTCAGGCCATCCTGGAAATACTTTGTATTAACTCCATTGTTGTAATAAATTCATGGAAATTAAAGTAGCTAACTATGTTTCGGAAAGTAAGACAAGATTGTAAATTCAATTTACCTACTTAAATACCATTCTTTTGCTAACAGGAGAGTTTTTTAAGGGAACTGTCTGTTGGAAAAATGCTTCACCCAGCACCAGCATCCCCTTTTTAACAGCAGTCTCTGCATAATTTTTAAACCTTCCGTAGCAAAGCCTTGATGTGAATGCCGTCCGTCTGTCTGTCCGTCCGTCTGTATGTCTGAACGAACGATAACTTTCCAACCGTTGAGCTTTTTCGAGTTCCGCTTTTAGATATTTGTCACTAAAGTTTCAACTAAGATTAAGTTTGAAGATGGACTTTGTGCGTCACACCACTAGGAGGCTGGGGTCACAGGTCACAATTACCTACGTCAATGGCAACCCCCATCAACTACGGTATCGTTAGAAAGGTTAGCTTTGGAGCATTTCAAAACAATGATCAAAATTTTTCTGTACCCACAACCTCGACAACTTCATACAACCTCTTTTTGAAACTTTCGTCTCAGGTTACACCACATTTTTTACCCTAACACCCTAAAAGTTTTCAAAAATTTCTCACAGTGCCCCAAACACCCCAGAATGTCTTACAATACCCCCAACATAGCACCTTAAAATATCTCAACTTGCCCCCAACGCCAAGGGACTTTAGTGACAAATGTTACGCGTAGACAAAAGCGTAAGAAATCACTAATAAACGGAAACCTTCGTTACGCCTGTTTACAACGGTTTAGTTCTACTTGTGAAGGCTAAGGTTGAGAAGGATGATAAAGATTTTAAGAGGATGAAGATGACAAGAATGATTATGAGGATAATCACAAATTTAGAAGGTGAAAGCTGCATGAAAGTAGCGTATTTCCCTTTTTTTAATTCCCCCTGCTCCCGTATAACTTTCTCACAGCCTTTTTCCACATTAAAACTATGAATTTCTCCTATCTTGTCTTGCCCATGTAAATAAAACGTTGGAATTAATAAAGGGAATTAAAACGGGAAATACGGTATATTTATTCAACTCGTTCCCCTCCTATTCGGTTGAGGATTGTGATGTTAAAAGGTATAAAATGCATCATCAGTAATGAGCTCGTAACAATATGGGCTGTCTTCACATGTAATAAATTTAGAAGACACTGAACAGACGGATTTTTTTTGGGATCATTCCGAGTGTATAATGTTCATCTCAATGATTCTAGCATAGTTTTTGGAGGTAAAAAAGGACCCACTGGGTGGTTAGTTTCTTGAGCTTTGATCTTTATTTCAGGTCTTTCCTTCCACCACTAGCCGTATCGTATTGAATACAAGTCCCCTTCGAAACGAAGCCCCCTTAATTAATTACCTTTAATAACTATATAAGCTCTATTTAATTGCATCGAGTAGAAATAAGTTCCTCCCTTTGCTTCACCTTCCTTATTTTTCCCCTGGAAGGAAATTTAAGGACAAAGCCAAGATCACAGTGTAACTGCAGTTAGTTCCCTGTTTAATATATTAAGCCTTAAACAAACTCCAGTGAGCTCAGAAAGCATATACCGTATTTCCGGAAATTACTCCCCCCCCCTAAATTACTGCCCCCTGGAATAAAATCCCCCTATCATTTCCTTGATAAAAGTTTATTCAATTTTTGCTTTGAAAATTAACTCCCCCGGGGGATTAATTTCCGGAAATACGGTATCAATGATTTTAAACGAGTGACATGCCTGCACGCACGCAGTACGGTACTTTTCCCCTTAAAAGTATCGAGGTTTATTCTCAACTTTTTGGAGAAAGTTGTAAAGTGAAATCTATCTCTAGGGATTTCTACTTTTCTTCCCAAAACATTTCTTTCTTTACTCTTTTACTTAATACGGTTGAGCATGCAAACAGTTTTTCCCAAACTTAACTTCTATTTCTACACACGTAGTTATTTATCTAGTTTTAAAAGAACCTCTAGTACTTGTTCCATGAATGAGCTAAGCTTTTATCATCAAGAGAGACTTACTGTATGTTGTGTGCTTCTTGGAGATTTTTAACAACTCCCTTATTTAATCCTATTAAGTTTAGCTTGAGTTGGATCTTACCTAAGTCTCTACTCCCTACCTGTCTTCACCTAATATCATCTTTCAATCCAACTTTTGCTCTCTTTTCCACCACACTTCCTCCCTCTACTCCTTCTCCTTCCACATTCTTATCTTAATTTTTTTCAAGTACAGTAATTCCCTGACTATAAGTCGCCCTCGTTAATTAAACCAATTCTTTACATCTTCATAGGGGTATCCCTTCCATGTTAAATATCCTTCACAACAAAACAGTAGAGATGGGGAAATTTAATTTACAGTTTAATACGTACGGTGTAGTTAAATTAGTTCCTGTGAATTGCTCAGTTAAAAGTTGGGGCTCTAAGTCATGCAAATTAGTTAATTCTACACAAGCCTGCTATAAAGACAGGTAATATTTCAAAAAATGGAGTATTTGTTAATAATGCAATTAAATTACTGCAACATATCCATGTTTTTTTAATCCTTCCCTGTTCACTTTAATATGAATGAGTTTTAATTACTTTACAAAAAATCCAGAATCCTGTTCCAGAATCGATGCCAAGGCTTTATAAATCATAAGTCGATCCCCCTGGAAGAAAATCCCCCTATCCTTTCCATGTTAAAAATTAAAAATCACCCTATCTTACTCATGTTAAAAGTTTTCTCAATTTTTGCTTCGAAAAAATAACTCCCGGAAATACAGTCATTAAAGTTTAACCTTGTGGCGCGGTCGCGATAGGTCATGACGTGTTGTGAACATCTGAGATGGTCTGAATATAAGCATCACGTAAAGACCAGCAGAACGTCCTACCCCAAAATTCATAGTCTGAACTTTGACCTTAACCCCTAAAGAGGTCAGTAGGCGTGCTACGAGCTCAGCCTTGCGTTTCACTTTGTAATCCAAAAGCATAGTTTAAAATTGCCGAGCCGTTACAAAGTTAGAGCCTGGACGGACAGAGGATTTACGTGAAGTATATTTAGAGATACTTGGTAAAGTATTGGTCCTTGGGGTTCTGTTCGTATGATGAGGATGATAGGGAAAAGTTAAATAATGTTCATTGGTGGTTCTTTTCCTCATAAAAATCCCATGGCCTCCATCCCTAACAAGAAAGTCTATCTCTCTATTGGATTTTGGAATCTTGCCACAAAATGCCCTCTTTCTCTCTCAATAAATGCTGCATGACTTGATATCCCTCAAGTAAGTGGCTAATCCAATGAGTCAGCTTCTACCCTAAAACTAGCTAAAGTATTTAGCTCTCTCACACCAAAAGTCAAACTGCAGACCGACATACAAAAAATTGATCCAGGATTCTTGTAACATTGCGTAAAGTGTTAAAAAGGTAGGGGAGGTGCTGAAATGCATTTACAACTCAACTCCTCGAACTTTCCCAACTAAAACACCTTTGGATTAACATAACAGTTCAAAAAAGGAGAGTTACAGGGCTTATCTAACCACTACTTACCCTAAATCCTGGCCCATATGCCGCCCTCGTTAATTATGCCGCATGCCTATCCATTATATGTTAAAAGGGGCATCTTTCTCATGTTACACATGCTTCAAAAAATCTTTTTTTATCCATATAAGCCGCGGCATATGGGCGAGGATTTAGGGTATTTCCCTACCTTACCTTTTCTACAATCATCCAACTATTCACAAGTCAGAAAGACAAAAAGCCGCATATGCGTTTAGTTCTTTGGTTTCATAGCTGCTTTTTTCTAACCCTTCACAATAAGCCATACTAACTTACTGTTGTTATACCTGATAACTTCAACCTAGCCAATCAAACGGGAGTTTTTTCCATGGGAAAGTTCACTCACTTTGGTTTCTTTGTGTGGAATTATTATTTATGTACTCTGTTGTAGCAAAGGCTAACGTATTTCCCCATTTAATTCCCCCATGGTCTCTAAAAGGGAGGTTGAAGAAATAATTCTCCAGGGGAATTAAATCCGGAAATACGCTACGTTCGAGGAAATACGTAACATTTTTGGGGATTCCTTTTATCAGTCACACCAGGTTTACATTGCATAGCATAGCATAGCCACGTTCACGTTACGTAGCCTAGCTTTCTCCATCACATCCAAGTTGAAATGAAAGGGATGCTGTCGACATAAATAATCTGTCATCTCGGAGTTAGAAGTTAAGATGAAGATATCTTTGCAGATAGAATCCGGCTTTTGTCAAGTTATGCCTGCTGTAGTCTAGTAGTAAAAACTGATTAGAATAGATCGGTTTTTATTTATAGAAGTTTAAAGTGAGACGAATAGAGTTGATGTGGTTTATCCTGACTTATTGGGACTCTACACAACGGGTTGGTGGTGTAAATATGCTTAAGAGAAGTAGGATCATTCCTGTGTAAAGAAATGAAATGTATTGTGTTGTGTGAATAAGATTTATAAAGTGGATAATAAATGACACTACCAGACACTCCTTAATCTTAACCCAGGCCTCCTCTTTCTACAAAAATAAAACTTTTCCGTAGTAGAATTAATGGTCAACTTTCTAAATTGACAAAGTTATATTTCCCCAATGAATATTCTTTAGTCTTCAAAAGGGATGATTTATTTATTTATACTTGAGAGAATTATGGATTCTTTTAGTTAAAGCGGATACCGTATTTCCGGAAATTACTCCCCCCTCGAAAAAATTCCCCTATCCTTTCCACATTAAAAATTGAAAGTCGCCCTCTCTTCCCCATGTTAAAAGTTTTTTAATTTTTCCTTTTAAAATTAACTCCCCCGGGGAGTTAATTCCCCCTCCGGTTTAATTCCCCCCTACCTTTCCATGTTATAAATCCTATCTTGTCCATGTTAATAGAATTTCTAATTTTCCCTTCGAAGTAATAAAGCCACAGGAGAATTAAAACAGGAAGTACGGTAGCTTGAGTAGAGAAAGGTGAAATATTGAAATGCATCCACAAAGGAGAAAAGATTACCTGATCTTCCTGCAAAAAAAAAATAAGAAAAGTCCAAGTAAATTGCAAATTTGCGTGAGAGAATAACCCAGGAGTAGTAGAGGTAGGTTTGATGGTGTTGTAGATTTCAAATTGAGGTTTAAAGACTCATAGAAAAATGAATAAGGCCATCGATCATGTAAATAAAGTAATATCATTGTCACCCCAATAAATCATTGAATTGAATTGAATTGAATTGTACACAAGTGTACCAAAACTATGAGATGTGACCAAAGTTTATCCCCAGTTATGTTTTTCAGTTCCCTTTCATTCAAATAATAATATTACCAAAGACGGTTGCTTGTTGGTAGTTGTTTAGTGGTTGCTACAGGGCAGGGGCTGGATTAAAACTTAATAATAAAACAAAGAGTGAAAGCTTTGTTTTGGAGGTAAATAAATATAATAAATTGTAGGGATAGTTGGACGGTAATTAAAGCTGGAATACTCAGAGTTGAAGCTTAATTCCGTTTGATAATTTGAGCTCAGGTGTTAGTTACCTTCCGGGTTGGATTAAACAACCAACTTTTCTCTGACAATTAAACTCATTTATTGGGAAATTAAACCTCTCCATTTCCTCCTGTTTTGTAGTATTATACCTTGTTGTTGTGGGATGGGGGCTTTGTAAATCATAATTCAATAAACATTTCAATTAAAAACATTCAACATTTATTTGGTTCGATTCCCAGTTCTGGTCGTGAAGAGGAGGTGAGGATTGGGTGAAAGTGAGTCAGCTTTAATTTGTACTTACCCATACATATTAAAATATTAAATTTATTTACAACATTTGGGTTCAATTCTAAGAATTATAGAACACAAGTACTAATTAGAGACTGAACTTTCCAACAAAGTAATTTCAGACGTATTTCAGCGAGAAAGGGATTGTATGGAGTTGTAGTGCAAATTGAATTAAAGAGAAAGTGGTGGTGTATGGCTTTTCTATTGTATTTTACCCTCTAAGTCGAGTAATAAGGTGGACTTCAGACTAATCTTCAGACTTTGATGTTTTATTCAACCACAAATTGTGACTAAGTAGACTCTTAAGTAATATAATGCTACAAATATTGGGGTTATTTGTATAATAACGATCCAGTGGTTGGAAACTTACTTTGGAGCAGTAAATAAATAAATAAATAACTCAGTAACGCTATTCCCGTCTAGCGAGCTCCAGGCCTGTTCTGCCCTTGTTGGATTAAACCTCCAATATTACTATTTACTGGGGAACTTAAAGAGCTCAAAGTTGAGAAGCACGAGAATGGCTGCGACCGACATCCTTATCCATTTTGATAAAAGTCTACAACATAACTACCTATGTTGCTGTTTGGGTACCAACAACGTAATACAATATTAATAAATCATGAGCAACTACCAAAGAAAGTGTAAAAAGTTAAAGCTCAAGTGGGGATTGTAGATAGAATACAACCGTTAGAGATGGACATGCCATTCTGCCCGTGCGCCCAAAATTGTGCCCCACGACTCCTTGGGCAATCGGCAATACCCCTCTCGACCTAACTCTAACCCTAAACGGGATAACCACACCCGATAAGCCTTAATTGATAAGATAATTATGACTTTTTCCCATCATATGAATGAAACACATCTTACTTTCTGCCTATGATTTACACAATCCTCTTACATCCAACTTTATTTAATAGCCAGTCTAACTCCAGCTTCTAATAATAATTTGAGAAACAAACAAACCAACTTTACTTTTACCATTCCCCCTTTTTTTTATTCACACAATTAATTTAATGTTCAGCTTAGCTGGTGACTTTTTGGTTTTATAGATTAACAATCTTGTCGTAAATTGTCGGCACGAACCAAGCATATTGAAGTAGTCTAATACGCAAGAAAAATAACCTTAATACTCTTTTTTTTTACAACTTGGGAAATAATCAATGAATTCCGTGGTTCAGCTTTAGGACATGGATTTGCATATAAAAGCCAAGTGGATCTATCTATTTATGCATGTGGATCATGAATACATTAGAGGTTTGCTGTATTCGATTCGGTCAACTAATAATTGATTAGAATAATAATTGGGACACGAACCAAACCACTAATACTGGTAGATAGATAGATAGATAGGCCAACATGTAATAAATGGATAATGAACTTAATCCTCCTAAAGTCATTGGCAAAGCTGTAGTTTCCTCTGTGGAAAGAAGAACGGTTGACGGATTAAAGAACGGCGGACCGTTAGTTAGTTAAAAGTAAAAAGTAGGTGATAAATTTGCTAATAAATTGTGTTTAATGTTTATTTTCATGTTTCTTCAATCCTGATTCACCTACAACTCTGTGAAATGGGATAACCCTTGAACTGACGGACGGTTTTGTTACTCACAAATCACCATTTTGTTGTATCTGTGATTGGATTTGATAATGAATCAGATGAAGAGTGAAGGGGAAAGTAGTTCAGAAGTCTTGGGCTCCCCTACTCCTTCCCCCGTGGTTCTCAAGGGTCCAAGAAGAAGGAACAAGATCTCTTTTATTCTGATCGTGGCCGTGTTTCTGGGAGTGAGTGTCCTAAGGTCAAGAGGTCAGGGTTCTCCTCAGGAAATACATCATGGGATCGTTAAGCGTGAGGCTGGTGAGGTTAAACACGCCGGCGAACCGGTCCACCATCCACATCATAAGCATGAGACTAAGGAACACGAGGTGGAGCCCGGAGAAGGGGGAGAACATCACCTTCACATAACCACTAGCAGTGCTTCAGCAACCGAACTTCCGAACCACGAACGGTCAACCCGGCAGACAGAAACTGTTGAAGGAACGGAACATCCTACGGCTAATAAGACCCAGGCAGCCATCAATGATACAGGTTTGTACCAGTAAACTCGGGTTTTATTGGGTCAAACGGGGCTTTTTTCGGGTCGTAAATCCAATCCATCGATTAAACCGGGTCTTATGGATGCAACCATTGGCGGTACAAGGGTGCATTGTATCCCCTGGAATTCCCGACAGGCCTTATCCTTTACATGTTAAGCAGGCCCCGCCCAGCCGCACCCCTTCATATCCTTCAATGCTATTTGTACCCCCTGGTACCCCCTCGTGGTAGCGCCTATGGGTATAACATACAGGGGCGTATTAATAAAAACCGAAATCCCAGTCGGGGTGATAGAACTCAGGGGTCGTTTGGTATTACTAGTTAAACCCCGGGGTACCCTAGCCTTGATTGGTTAGTACGGCACAACCTTTAGGTGTTTTTGAAAAAGTAGCTGTGAAATAATGATTTTTTTTTACCAGACAACCAAGAATGGAACAATTGCATCACTCCAGCAATAGAGCAGTTTCCATCCACAATTATGAGTCCAAAGTTTCGGACAAATGGAGGCTTCGTGGTTCATATTGCCCTTGCGGCCTACACCTTCTTGGCTTTGGCCATCATTTGTGATGAGTTCTTTGTACCCTCGTTGGAAAAGATGTGTGATGGTAAGTTTATTTATAAAAGACTACAAGTACAGCTAGAAGAGTCTGAGGATAATTCACTAATTTTTAAAATAAAACATCTTTCTAGCTTTGAAAATGCAGCCGGATGTGGCCGGAGCTACTTTCATGGCGGCCGGATCATCCGCTCCGGAGTTGGCTACTGCTTTGATTGGAGTTTTCATTGCAAAGGTTTCTCAATCCCTTTTAATCTGTTTCCTTCCTGTACAACACTTCAGAAGCTTTAATACCGTATATACTAAAGTAGCCTCCCGGGACATTAATTATTTATTTGGGGGTCAAATTTAACACAATTAAATGGAACTTATCGGGTTATTAAGGGGGACAATATTCGGTAGAGGATACTATTCGAGTATATACGGTAATTACATCTCATCCGTTGACAATAGCCGGGTATGGCTACAATTTTATTAGGAGAAGTTATTTTTGCACAATCCTGTCAGCCTTTTGAACGTTGGTTTTATCGTCCAGAATATTACGCCAGTTCTCTAAAAGATGACAAGTCCTTGGATCAAGTTTACTGATTTTAACCCATTTGGAAAGATTTGTAATAATCATCCCCATCTTAGAAAAAGTAATGCTGGTTGATTGACGGAATTTATGAACTAAGAAAGGAAACAAATAAGACAAACTGAATAAATCCAAACAACAAAGGAGCATTGAAAGTTAGACATAATCGGATTAAGTAGGACTTTAGTTCACTTACGAAGGATGATCTTGTGAACTGGCCAAAAGGATAACGGGCAAAGTCGTGGATACTTTTATACCGCATTTCCCGTTTTACCTGGAATAATCCCCCCTCCAGTTTATTAACCCCCCTCCTACCTTTCCCTGTTAAAAGTCTTATCATGTCCATATTAATATAATTTCTAATTTTACCTTTGAATTAATATAAAAACCTGGGGGAATTAAAACGGGAAATACGGTACACAGATCACGGAAGCAGTTGTATCTTTTATTCCTAACGTAAAACTTTACACAGATTCCAATTCCTCATTTATTGATCCCTCTCGTAATTTTTATAAAGCTTGGTCCATACTTCCTTCTAGTTGTGAAATCCATACAGTACATTTTATCAGCTTTTTCTATAAAAAAACCAGTCTTGAGAAAGTTAGGAAAGGTAGCTTCTTAAACTGCATTTTCCTTTGAATACTTTCCGTATCTATTTCAGTAATAATCTATCCTCTTCTTGAGTACCGTATTTCCGGAAATTACTCCCCCCCTAAATTACTCCCCCTGGAAGAAAATCCCCCTATCCTTTCAGTATTAAAAATTAAAAGTCGCCCTATCTTCCTCATGTTAAGAGTTTTTCAATTTTTGCTTTGAAAATTAACTCCCCAGGGGAGTAATTTCCGGAAATACGGTACTTGTCAGTCAGTTATGGATTGCATTGTAGTGGTACTTCCGGAAATCTATCCACAATGAAATTGCATTACTTTTACTAAGGCCAAATATAACTTTGTACTTGATGGATTGATTTCGAAAGCTCGGTTAATAATATTTAACTTTCTACAGCTTGTTGGATAGTTTGGGATGATTATGCTGGAACTTAATTAAAATAAACAATAAGTAGTTGTTTGGTTAAATGTAATTTGAAGTATATAATTGTTCAGGATGATATTGGAGTAAGTGGAGTGATCGGGTCGGCCGTTTTTAACATCATGTTTGTAATCGCTATCTGCGGTCTTTTAACCCCGACCGTTTTATACTTGAACTGGTGGCCGATGGTGAGGGACTGCTTCTTCTACATGGTCAGCATACTGGCCCTCTTGTGCTGTATTTATGACGAGGAAATTGAATGGTTAGTCAAATAAATAGTTGTTTTAAAATTAATTATTCCTAACTCTTTGGTCTTTTGGAAGGGCAAGAGGTTTGGAAAGTTTCCAAAGAAGAACGGCTACCTCGGGTTGGCTTTGATTGAATAGGAAGAATCAGAAATTAATCTTTGTGTTTTGTATTGTGGCTAGATAGTTTGATTGCTTTGGAGTTTATAAGGATCTTGATTGATTAAAATAATCGTTTGGCATTGTTACTGTTGCTATACTGCCTCCTATGGCTGGTGATGTTGGAGTGTGGCAAGTGTAGGAGGAATATCTGGAAAGATTAGACTTTTATCTTTATCTTTCAATTAATGGTTAATCTTAGTCCTAAGGAAGAATTAGCTAGGGGCCACTACTAGAAGTTTTTTTATTGAGCAATTAAATTGAACCTCAGGAGGCAAAGGCACTCCTTGCTTTACTTCTTGTACGACTGCTACTTGTACGACTGCTACTTGTACGACTGTTACTTGTACGACTCCTACTTGTACGACTCCTACTTGTAGAACTGTTACATGTACGACTCCTACTTGTACGACTCCTACTTGTAGGACTGTTACTTGTACGACTCCTACTTGTACGAC
>JAQFZX010002850.1:0-15863 GCA_034682405.1 Hydroisotoma schaefferi | reverse complement strand
AAATGGTTGACACTTGACAATGTCAAAAAATGCCTAAATATGTCTCAAAGTCAAAATGCCTTATAATTTTATTTCCACACACTTTGCTGAAAGCAAAAAGAACGCTTAAAATGCATATTGCCTGACAATATCAAAAAATGACTAAAAATATATCAAAATTCCTATAATTTTATTTCCATACACTTTTGCCTTGCTGAAAGCAAAAAATAAAAAGCTTAAAATGCATTGCCTGACAATATCAAAAAATGACTAAAAATATATCAAAATGCCTTTTTAAAATGCCTATATTTTTATTTCCATACACTTTTGCTGAAAGCAAAAAAAAAGCTTAAAATGCATTGCCTGACAATATCAAAAAATGTATCAAAATGCCTATAATTGTTTTTAAAAGAATGAAATAACTAAAGGCTCGTAAAATGAATTAAAAACTAAATAGTGGTTTGTCAAAAAGGATATCTTCAATCGCTTAATTTTTCTGACGTGAATAAAAAAAATTCATCCACTTCCATCTTCATAAAGAGCTTTTGGAATATTTTTTGACCGTTTGTGTCAATTGTCTAGGTCGCGTCTTAGGTCAAAAATAGCTCTGCAATGCCATTTTTTACAGTAACACTATTCAGTTCCTCAATTTAAGGTCATTCCCATGCAAATATGCACACTTACAAATATATGCTTATCCATTGTTATTGTTAACGTCAACAGGAAGATAAGCATAAAAAATAGCGTCACTAAACAAAGCGTAGAAGCAGATTATGTTAGCTTAAACCTGCACTTTTATGGCATTTATTTATAACATCAGTTTAAGTCGTTATTAGGTTATTTATTTATTGTTAGTCATAATAAATATAGAGTTAGGCAGTCCATGAATAGAAGACCGATGACCCGTTCCAATGTGCATATCTATTGTGGTTTTTTACTGTAATTTGATAACTTATTTAAGTCGTAAAGTTAAAAGAGAGCGACCCTTATCTAGAAGAGAAGTATGATGGAGGTATAGAGTTCCCCAGACTTTTAATGAGTCATTCTATCTAAACACAGTCATTCGGGATAGGATAATGATGAATTCCTTCACATCAATGAGAGACAGTGTGGCTGTTACTGCAATTTGATTAATTTGAATTACTCTTCTTATTTTTTCAGGCTGGACTTGTCCCTCAAACGTGTTTTCATGCATGCATTAACACCATAAATACGGAAAGAAGAAATGAGAAGACATGGAATAAGTACTCAAGGAACCTCCCCCTTCTTTGTGAGGACTTGAAAATTATTTAAGAAGGCTGAATCGCTGCTTTTCAGTGGGCGATTTATAAAACAAGACGATAGTGTGTGGGGAATTAAATTACTCAGTCAAAATTGAGGCCACAATGAGACCCGTAATTGACTTTGGAGAGTGCGTCAGGGACTCTCCAAGGTTCCGCTCTGAGTTGGAAGATCAGATTCAGAAAGTGGATAACTTGGACGGAAAACTGGAAAAACTGCTCAAGTCCAGCAATCAAATGATTGATAATGGGAAAGCATACGTTAACTCTCAGCAGTAAGTTCATTTGCTATGTTAACTAATTCCCAGTACTCAACTCATGTTGTTTGTTAAAGTTAATATTTTTCATGATTTTAATTTGCAGTACCTTTATCCACGCATTGTCAGACATAAGCTCCCATTTCCGTCAAGACGTCCCTGTCTACTCGGCCTTTAACAAGTGTTGCAATGGACTTATAGAACTTGCAAAATTCCACTCGACCCTGTTGGACCAAATCCATCGAGCAATTTGTCGAAATCTTTGTGATTTCTTGAAAAAGTTAGACTACAACGTGTATCCCCGTTGTTCTCGTTCTACTCGATCCTCTCGATCTTCCTTGCATGTGCAAAAAATCAAATACTCTACTCTAAAGTATTTCATGTTTTCATTACATATTTACTTTCCTGCCTTATGATTCAATGTGCCGGTGCCTTGTAATCGCTCTTTTAATTTTTATACTAACCGACTTTTAATTAATTCTTGTAGAGTATGCTTGTGCATGCAAGTTGCTTTTTCGTTGAGGAGAATGAGAATAACATAACATGCTTTTCAGACCGAGGCTGGCTACTATATGATAATATTTTTAATCTATTTAATATTGCCAAAAGTAACTCAGAGCAGAGGATAGTTTAAAAAATATATATTTGATATCCCGTTGCGTTAGTTTTGCCACACCTAGTGTTTAATTATACCCAGTTTCATCTTCATTCTTTATGAGTTAAGAAACTAAAAATTATTATAGACTTCACTAATACTGTAGACCTTTCAGGGTATATTAAATGCTGGGATTATAATAGAGATTTTTGTAACAATTACATTTAAGATAGACGTTCCGACACGAACAATACTCCTGATTAAACTTTCTCATTCATTCATAAGCAGAGTTCTTTTATGACCCACGTGGGTGCATGAACAATAGCGAGAGTAGGTGACAGTTACTGTTGTTTGCTATGTTGTAAAATTAGCACATGCATTTAATTTAATGAAGATGCAAATTAAATGCTAATGTTTTCTTATTATACTCAGTAAATACTGTTGAGCTAACTCAATTTTGTGTTTCTCTTTAGAGAAGTGAGGTCTTGTAAAGACATGAGATCATACTTGGATAAATTACAACAAGAGTATGAAAATAGCTTACAACGTAATTCAGCGATACCGAAGGGGAAAAATGTTGAATCGGAAGAGGCTTTGAATGCCGTTTCCATCGCTAGAGTCAACTACAGATCGGCTGCAGTAGATATGGTGTACACTATTACACTTTTGCAGCAGAGGAAACGCTTTGAAATCTTGGACAATGTTAGTCTTTGAAATGAAATATAACTTTATACAGTGGTTCGTTCATTTTGTGACAGCTATAACTCGGTTTTTATTCTACTCTGTTTAGATATTGTCTGTGATGCAGGCCCAAAAGACATTTTTCCATCAGGGATACGACTTTTTCAAAGATGCGGATCCCTTTCTTAAGAATCTCAGTTCCGAAGTATATACAATTATAAATCGTTTAAGTGTTTGAAAAGTGAGAGAGTGAACATGATGTATAACCTTTATATATTTGAAATAATGAAGTTGTCCTCAATGCGGTCAGCTGTTGGTCGAGATGCTGAAACTATGATTAAAAACAGGGAAACGCTAATACACAATACTCCAGACTTTGTAAACACTCAATCGCCCGGCACAAGGCCGGATGTTGTTATGCAAGGTTATTTATACAAGCGAGGATCTGCAAAGACTTTTAAATCATGGAAAAGACGCTGGTAAACTTTGTATAAAATAATTATTTTGTGATTTTAAATACATCCGTTTTAAAGATGCTTCTTCATAAGACGTAATTATTTTTTTCCAGGTTCGAACTTCTAGACAAAGGGCAATTGGTCTATAGGAAACGTGTAGATGAGTTGCCTACCGTTATGGAAGACGATTTGCGTATTTGCCTCGTCCGACCTATGGCCGAGTGTGATAGAAGATTCTGTTTTGAACTTATTTCACCAAATAAGTAAGCGTATTGAAAAGAAGCTATCTTAGCTTGGACAAAATTATCTTGGAATTTGACATTTCGTGTTTACTTTATTTGTAGAACTCATATTTTGCAAGCAGACAAAGAAGAAATCTTCTCAGCATGGGTCTCGGCACTCCAAGCAGCTATAAGCTGTGCAATCCACAAAGGAAATGATGACAATCAGTCACCTCCATCTGAACGGGATAATAATGGTAGTAGTAGCGATTATTCAAGATTACCTTCTGAAAAGGCAAAGTAAGGAAACTCGCATTACTATACCTTTTGTTATTGTTGTAAAATCGATAAAGTAAGATATCATCTCTTTAAATTAATAGATTGGTGGAGAAAATTCTTAGGGTAACGGGTAATGGACTTTGTTGTGATTGTGGAGCTGCAAACCCAGAGTGGTCAAGTGTAAACCTCGGAATCACTTTATGCATAGGTACAAACATCTTGAGTATGAACATTTTCAAGTTAATAGGATTAATTTCAAAACTCTACATTTTTTATTGTGATTATTAGAGTGTTCGGGAATCCATCGAAGCCTTGGTGTTCATCATAGTAAAGTCAAGTCATTGAATCTCGACACATGGGATACCGGGCTTCTAAAAGTTATGTGTGATCTGGGTAACGACCTAGTCAATAGAATATATTTGGCTAAAGTGGATGTAGTTGATGGGCTAGGATTAGAAAAAGCTACTCCTAACTGTTCCAGGTAAGCATCCTCATTCTTTAGACGAATTTAGTGAGTACATAATCAATGTAAAGCCTTGGTACTTTCTCCAAAGGGAAACTCGGGAGACTTGGATAAAAGCAAAATATATAGATCGGGCTTTTGTAGCTCATCCCAAAATTAGCATAGGATCTAGAGGTAAATTACCTTTGAATAGAAAATGGAGCGTCCGCAGGCCCCGTCGAAAGTACAAAGCACTGTCTGAAAGCAGTTCTAATGGGAACTTTACCGTGGAGCCTGAAGCTTCTTCGTCGACAAATCTTCCCGATGTAACTGTCGAACCGGCGGAAACCAAACCGGTTGATGAAGCCGCATCTGAAAGTGACTCCTTTCAATCCTTTCAGTCCAACAAAGAGACAAGCAGTGCAAGCGATCAGGAAGGTGTTCTCATAATTGGATCTGATCAACCCCCGAGCCACACGGATATTGTTAAAAGTCGGTTATTACGAGAGGAAAACTCTTCAGAAGCTGACGACCCTGACTCGTCTGAATTAGGTAAAGGAATAATTCAATGCATTTTTTAAACAAAATCTTAATAAGGTTCACAGTTAAATAATTGCTTTTATTCCCTTTAGGAGAGAGTCTTGAAGCCGTTGACCCAAACTTATTGCTATACAAGGCTGCAAGGGCAGCAAACGTAGGAGTCATGTTAGAAGCCTTCGCTTTAGGGGCGGATAAGAATTGGGTAAATTATAACGACTCAGCCAGTACCCCGTTACATCAAGCGGTTTATGGAGTAAGTTGAATTATAATTGAACCTTCTGTTTGCGCCTAAAATTATTAACGATTTTAAACTTATTAATTTCTAGGGCTCAGTAACTGCATGTGAATTTATGATTTTAAATGGAGCCCGAGTTAATGCCGTAGATTCTCTAAAGCGAACGCCACTATGGATAGCAACACAGAAAGGTATACCGAAATGATTTCTTAGTTTTTAATCACCTTGCTTTACTTGCTGGTTGCTGGTAACTTACTTGTTGGGATTTTTTAGGTCACACGGGCCAGTTGTGTCTATTTCTGAAGAACCGAGCAGATTACCAGTTGCAAGATAGTGAAGGAAAGTCACCACTTGATGTAGCGATTGCATCTGAACATGCAGACATCGTTACTCTGCTACGGCTTGCTTTAATGGATGAGGAAATGCGAACTGGTGAAACTACTCAAACAGATGATACTTTTCAAGAAATCGTTAGGGATATTGCCCAACGGGCACACGATGGACAAAGTTCTGCGAGTGCTACTCAGAGTAATGTCAATTTCGAAGACGGGCCTTAAAAGTTGTTTGATTGATACAAATCGTGCGTTGATAATTCAATCACTAGACAGTATCTTAAAATCATATTTTGGTGATATAAATAGTATTTAAGACTTTTTGAATCTGCATGGCTTAAGTTGCTAAAAGCTTTCATATATCCTTCGTCTATCTAATCAGTTGTACAACTTGAACTGAAAGGTGTATTATATTATATTTTAAACCTAAACTTGAACTATTACACAACCTTGAATTTCAAATAAGCAATCCTGCTTCACTCATTTTAAGACTAACTGAAACCTTGAGTAACTTTCGCGATCATTATGTTTCACAAAATATGCAAGAATGTAATTTTAATTAAATGTATGCTAATTTAATTGTTGCGCTTTGTTTTACTCTAGCTTCTCGCAAGAAGAAATTTCGTAACCAGCATAATTTAACCATTGATTCGTTCGCATTGTAAACTAAAAATAGGCAGTTTAGTAGTTTATTAAGAAAAGGTTATATTCTATTAGACGGAAAAGTGTTTGAAGGATATAAAGTTGTTCTCCGTTTTTGAAGTGTAATGATTTTATTTTGTAGCAAAAAACTAAACTGTGCTAATCAGCCGTTCATCTTCCATCTCCACTCCATACACCGTTAATAATCCGTACAAAATCTCAACTATACCTGCAAGGTAAAAGTATTCAACTAATCTTCAAGGAATGCAGCGATATTGTCAAGATCCTTTGACAACCATGCCGTGTTGGTTCTAATGTTTTCAACAATTTGCTGTATGGTTCGTTCCGTCCCACGGAAGGGGTGCTTCTTAAAAAAAGACTCCACTTCTTCCGCATAATCTTCACCAATGAATCCTCCAGTTACTTTTTTAACTATATTGCAAATCATCATCCCTCCCTGAAATAATTATCGTATTTAGTAAAAAGACTAGGAGTAGTTTAAAAGGAGGTAGGATGCCAACTTACGGGGAATCTTTCTTGAAATAATTTAACATGCTCCTTGAAAAACTTCCAGGACAAATCTTGGCCAAGCTTTGAAGCAGAAAGAGCGAAGAAAACGCTGTACGTCTCATTAGGCTTCACTTCACTGGTAATAGAAAAGTCTAACATTTGCTGCAACAGCACTTTATCCGTCAGTGCGCCGACAGATTGAAGAATCCTTGTTTTTTCCTCAGAGAGCTCTGCTTCTCGATACATCTGTAAGAAAATTAAAGCATTATTGTACAACTCAAAAGTTATCTGTTAAGAATTTTAAAAAAACGACGGAACGTCTAGTCTCACAGTAAGCATGAGATCCACGGCTTCACTATCCGCGTTAGTCAGTACAGCACGGTAAACGGCCGATCTCAAATCAGCAGGCAGGCAGGAAACACCGGAAACATGCAACTCAAACAATTTCTTGGCTTCATCAATAGTTTCCTTGTCTCCGAGGCATACTAGCCGACTGAGAAGAAGACTTCTCAAAAGAGCATCCGTATGACCTGTAGAAAGTATGGGTTTTTTAAGTTACTATCGTTGGTTTATTCATTCTGAAGAAATATCTTTAATAAATGGAGTCTATACCGTCGTCAGTTTTCTTCTCCCATCCTATACGCTCTTTCAAAGGTTTGAATAAATTTATGGCGAAGGCTTTAAACTTATCTTCAATGTCAGTTCGAAGAAGAAGATTATGAAAGTCTTCAACCACGTCCCGAATGCTGGCCAAAACAGAATAGTTATCTTCATTCTTAAAGGCCTTGAAGAGATTCAAAATCTAGAATATAAAACAAATTAAAGATGAGGACTTCAACTTATTGGACAAATTGTACTTGTTGTGCTGTTGTCTTAAAAAAGGCAGAAAACTATCAGTGGAACCTCAGGTGCTGAGTTTCTTCCGGCTCGGATAGTTGCATACAAATCACTTAACAATCCAAGGCGATCTAATGGGGCCATGGTTTTTTGTTCAATTGCTGGTACAAACTGATTCAGCATACTTGATTGGTAGCTGACTCGATAGTACCCCTTGATTCCAGCGTTTAACTGTAAAATATAAAACACCAACGCAATAAAATAACAAATTACGGAGAAACAAAGTCTGTTCAGCATTTGTTTTTTTGTACCTTAACCCATTCGTCCGGACCAATATTGGGAACAGTGACCTTGCAAGTATCAGATTCTTTCCCATCAAACAACGTCTGAAACGCAACTTCCTTTGGTTTAGAGCCTTTGCAGAAGCTAAGTGGAATGACCCATTTATACGAACTAAGATTGGAAGGGATATACTTGGATTCGAAACTCGCTAGGAACTTCTCTTGCTTCAACGTAAATGTTCTTGAATTGACATTTTCATCTTGCTGAACATCAACAATGCTAACCAACGGAAATCCCATTTGCTTTGTAAATGTATCCATTAACTTGACAACCGGCTTATCACTCGCTTCGCTCAGAGTCTCCCACAGGTCGATTGTCTCCGCATTTTTGTACTGATTCAATATTAAAATTGGTTTATTTTCAAACGGATTGATTGATTGAATCATGCATAACATGAAAACCACACTGTTTCCAGTACAAGTTCCTTTACCTGGAACTTGGTCAAGTATAAATTCATTCCTTTCCGAAACAACTCATCCCCAATGAAGTTGTACAGCATGTTATTGATAGAGGATCCCTTATCGTAAGTTATAGAGTCAAATATTTCATCAATTTCCGACGGGTTTGTGACCGGGACTTCGATCGGGTGGCTGGTATTTAAACAGTCGGTTTCAAAAGCTGGAATCAAGTTGGTTGTAGCAAACTGTGTCCAGCAGTCAAAGTCCGGATAGAAGTTATCCACGCATAGAAATTCAATAAAGTTTGCGAAACCTTCCTAAAATGCAATCAAGACAATCAAAATCCGACACTAACTTAACAGATATCTCCATTCTTTTAAGAATATAATGCCATATTTTTTAAAATACCTTCAACCAGAGATCAGTCCACCATTTCATCGTTACAAGATTTCCAAACCATTTATGAGCCAATTCATGAGCAACAATGAGACAAGTCCATTGTTTAGACACCGCAGACGTTTCCTGTACATCTACAAGCAGCCGAGAATCACGGAAAGTAACCAATCCCCAGTTTTCCATCGCACCTGCAAACAGTTTACATTAAATCCTACAACCTCTAGTAGTCAATACAGCATTCAATTACTAATATATTTGCTAACATCGCTAACTAATTACCAATAGGAAATTCACGAATCGCCACCAAATCGCACTTAGGCAAAGGATAAGGCACCTGGAAATAGTTCTTGTAATAAGTCAGAGCTTTTGCAGCAAATTCCACGGAAAACTCCCCCTGAGCCTTCTTTCCAGGCGGAGTATAAACTCGAACGACCACACCATCCTCATTAATCTTCTCGACAAAGTCAAACTCTCCGATGACAAACGCTACAAGATATGTCGACATTTTTGGAGTAGTTTCATACTTGCAAACATGTAGCTTATCACATTTTTCATAAGGTAACTGCTCCTTGAGAGGCTGAAAAGGTGGAATTAAAAAAATAAACAGGTCGGTCAGTTCAAAAGCTGCCTAGCCTTCATACGAAGTGCATACTATTAAAATAAATCGCCCACCATATTAGATATCGCCACAAGATCCTTGGGCACGATAAGCGTCACATCGAACGTAGCCTTGAATTCCGGTTCATCCCAGCAAGGAAAGCACCTCCGAGCATTCACAGGCTCAAAATGTGTAATGAAATTGTATCGAGCATGACCCCCTTTACAGCTAAATATCTCCGTTCGGTAAAGTCCCTTCATGTTGTCCGTTATCTGGGCATCAAAGGTCAAATACAGCGTCCCAAACCCGGTTTTAAGAACTGAAGGAAACTCTATCTGGATCGTTTCGGATTCTTTATCCGCAAAAATATCCTTGGCCTCCACTTTTTCCCCATCCGCCTTAAATACTGCTTTCGAAACCTCAATATTCAGACCGTTTAGAACCACATCCTTCGTATCGCACAGGATCTACAAAAAATAACATATTCCTATTATCCACCGTTTCGACATCGACAATAGGACGCGGCTTTTGTACGAGAAAAAATTATTATGTTTTGAAGCATAGTTAACATGGGAGAGATACCCTCCCTGTTTAACATGTCAAGGATAGCGTGCGGCATAACTAACGCGGGCGGCTTATAGTCGAGAAATGCGGTATTCACCAGCCAAAAACTTAATGAAACTGACCTGAACTCGTACAGAAAGTTCCCCATCTAGAATTGGCTCCGTTTCATCCGGTCGGATGGAAAGGTCGTAATGAATTGGAACGATGCATTTTGGAAGTCTTCGGTAACATTTTTCTGTCTCCTTGTCCTTCCCTTTCCTCGGGCTGGCCATTTTAAGGTCAAAGGTCACGCCTTTTACACCTTTTCTGCTCTTAAAAAAAGGTCATGTCAAATAAATAAATCTTGAACAAACAAAAATCCGACAAAAATTACCACCATATAAAAACGATTTTTACAACTTACATGCTAAATTTTACTGCAAAATACTAAAAAACCCGGATTTAGAAGGTAATTCCCCTTTTTACTTCAACTTTTTTAGAGGAAATCCTGCTAAAAGCACCTGGAATTTATCAATTTATACGATTTCGATTAAATAAAAGCCGGTTTTTGGAGAAATTAATTAACCTAAAGTTCAGTAAACGCCGCTCAGCGCTCAGCCTTCATTCAAAAAGTTCAACTCAACTGTTCTTCCTTTGTTCTGTCTGTCAAGCTGTGTAAATTGACATCTACACAGTTATAATCTCCCTCGACTTGTTGCCGCGGCTAGTAATAGAGCTCATAAGGTTTATTAATTATTACCATAATTCCTCTACAATAAGCATTGGTATGCATGAAAAAATGATGTTTAGAAGCATGTTTAACGTGGTACCCATGTCCGTATAACGCATGTAAAGTTTACGGTGCGGCTTATTGAACGCGGGCGGCTTATAGTCGAAAAATTACGATTGACGGTAATAGTAGTTAAAACTATTTGAGGGAGGCAACTCCTGTTCGAGGTTAATAGGTAAATTATGCTTAAAATGACTTTTAAATACTTTATTAAATATTGAAGGTGGATGAGTAATTAATTAAATATTCTCTAACCCCTTTCCAATCCCATGTAACTTTAGTATAATTTAATTTGTAACCCTGAATGAAAGTGGTTTAAGGCAGGAAGGATCACAGATTAGTTTACGAATGGTAATTGATTCAGTAGGCAGTTAAAAACTCAGACAATCCGGCATAATCTCTTTCAAGCCAGGCCATGTTGCTTTTGATTTTTTCTAAAGTTTGCTCAACAGAACGTTCAGTCCCTTCGATTTTATTTTCCTGAAAGAACTTTTCCACATCTTGAGCTTTCTCCTGGGTCGTAAAATGCTCCGGCATCGCAGTCAACCATCGGATTATCCAGCCACCCTAAGTATCCAGAACATTTAGTAAATAATGCTAACATTTCGAATACAAATGATGTTGGACTAACGGGAATTCTTACCTTGGGAAACTTGCTTTCGAAAAACCTCACATTCTTTTTAAAGAGTTCCCAAGCCATTGCTTTGCTGACTTTTGAACGACAGGATATCATAAGAATTACTAAGTCCTGAGGAGTGACTTCATCGGTGAAGCCAAAGTCGAAAATTCTTGTGATTAAATCAGGGTTTGAGAGGGAACCGAATGTTCTCAGTACACGGACCTTTTCTTCTAACAGATCACTGGCTCGGTAAAGCTGTAAAGGAAAGAAATGATCAGTACGTTTTGAGATTATTCCTTGCCCGAATTTAGAAGTGAAGCGTTGGGCAACCTACCTTTAGAAGTTCCTCAAAAGCTGCTTGATCTCCATCGATTACCATAGCTTGATAGACGGGAGCTTTCAAATCAGCATCGATTGTACTTTCCCCTTTAATTAAACCGTAAAATCGTTTCTGGCCCTCTTCAACGGTAGCCTGATGTTTCAGACTCATTAGCCTTGCAAGAGCAATACCCCGCAGTAATGCATTATGAGGACCTGGCAAAAATCAAGATATTAAAATTCATATAAAATGCCTAACTAAACTTCTGCGTGACTGTGATTACTCACTTTCATTAGGTGCCGCATCCCAGCCCAGCTTTGTACCTATCTTTTGAAACAGTGACAACGAAAATGCTTCAAATTTACTATTAAGTTCCGTTTCAGAGAGCAGATTTTTATAAAATCCCACAATCTTGTTGATCGTTGCCCAAACGGTGTAGTTGTCTTCGTTTTCATACGCCAACAGAAATTGTAATACCTTCGGAAGTTAAATAAAATCCGCTTAAATATATTTACAACGCTTTACATAATAAATATTTTGTGACAGTGGCCACGTACTTGAGCAGAGGTGGTTTTATTTGCTTTGGCAGCAGCAAACAGGTCATCTAGAATTCCCAAACGATCAATTGGTCCCATAGTTTGATTCTTGATTGCAGGAATAAATTGCTCAAGAACCTCAGGTGGATACATAACTCTGAAGTAGCCGACTAAATCTGGGTTAATCTTAAAACCATTTAAAAGTCTGTTAGTTTCAGCTCAATGTAATACATTTTATTATTAATTTCAAGGTTTACCTTGACCCATTCGTCAGGTTTGGCCTTTACTTTCAACTCAAACTCTGTTCCAGGATCAACATCAATCAGTTCCATAGCATCCGATCCGGTGGTAGTATTGGTAGATTTTCTAGCACTAACTGGAATAATCCATTTGAAAGAACAACCATCCGATTTTGCTAAACTTGCATCCGCCCAAAACTTTTCGTAAGTCATGGTTAGCACTTTTTCTTGTCCGTTTTGCACTACCCTTTTCACTGTGAGTATTGGATAGCCCATTTGTTTTGTCCAGCAAGGCATAATTGTTTGGACTGGATGACCACTTTTTTCAGCTAAAGCATCCCACAAGTCCTCCGTTTCAGCATTGGAGTATTGATATTTTTTTAGGTAATGATTGACTCCGGCTTTGAAACTTTCTTCTCCAATATAATTACTCAACATTCTCAAACAAGCAGCCCCTTTGTCGTACGAAATTGCATCAAATATTTGTCCAATTGACCCTGGATCTTCCACCCTGACTTGGATTGGGTGGCTGCTTTTTAATCCATCAAGTTCCAACGCGGCCAGGAAATAGTCCGAGATAAAGTTTTCCCAGATCTTAAAACTTGGGAGAATGTGGTCAGTACAGAGGAACTCCATGTAAGTAGCTAAAGATTATTAAATGACTAAAATACGTATCACGGTTAAACTAGAAATCGTATGTTCGATAATTAATAATTTACCATATCCTTCATTCAAAAACAAATCACTCCACCTACAAATTTTAAAACTCAGTTTAATAAAGTTTAAAATTTGGGGATAATTAAAAATCATAGTAGGTACTTTCTTACCATTCCATTGTCACCAAGTTGCCAAACCACATATGACTTGTTTCGTGAGTTGTCTAAACAATTTCAAAAATACAGAAATCATCAAAACTTTTTATAGCAACATATTTATGCAATATAGTTCGTACCACAAGGGCAACTCTTTGTTTCGTTGCAGTTGAGCTCAAATTTTTATCCAGTAGCAAAGCAGACTCGCGAAAAATCACAAGTCCCCAGTTTTCCATTGCACCTTAAAAATCCCAGATGTATAGTTACTATTTGCATTATAATCACCAATTAATAGGAATTACCAAGACGAGACACACTTACCACAACTATACTCATTAACTGCCAGAAAGTCCATCTTCGGAAGTGGATAAGCTACGCCAAAATAATCCTTATAAAATGGAAGCGCTTTGGTCACCATATCCAATGCAAATTCCCCTCTTTCACTCTTCCCTTTCGGAGTGTAAACACGGCAAAGGACCCCATCCCTTGAAGTACCCTCAATATAATCGAATTCGCCGATAGCAAAGGCCATAACATAAGTTGACATTTTCACACTACGTTCAAACTTGACTATCTTCTTTCCCTCATCTTTCTCATGCGTCGATTCTTGAAGCACCGGCTAACCCAAATAACAAGGTAGTCATTATTTATAAACTCCGTTGAAATAAACTAAATTCAATGAGCTTTTATACCATGTTTGACAAAGCTGTTAAATCCTTAGGCACGATGAGGGTAATATCATAAGTAGCCTTCAAAGCTGGTTCATCCCAGCAGGGAAAGCAAGCTCTCTGCATAAAAAGGTAAGTAAATGTTAATGTTTTTTTAAATTACGCTTTTATACACTTTTAAGTACACAAGGTGGGTTCAAACCGCATAAGTAGGTTCAAATTTCGTGACATAGTGGTACTTGCTCTGTCCATCTACAGCGGAAGTGTACTTGACCCTAAAGAGTCCCTTTAGATTGTCCGCGACAATTCCTCGATATTCGATCGACAGCCGGCCACTTCCAGGCTTGAGGGGTTGATTAAACTCGATGCTTAGCAGTTCTTTATCATTGTCCATTATATTAATCTCCGACCGTTGTTTGCAACCGGATCCATCATCTTCATACTCTACTTTTGTTACTTGGAAGTTCAAAGCGTTCAACACTATCTGGTTGGTAGCCTCCTTAACATTCAAGTCCACAGTGGTTCGCCCTTTGTAGGAATGATCTGCCCAGTTCGGTTCAAATGTGAGGTTATAATGCTGAGGAACCACTGTTGTGGGTACTGGAAAAATACAAGACAAATTGACAGTTTCCAACTTCAAGAATTAATTCTTGCATAAAAGTGATGAAAGGTTAATTTACATCGTTTGAATCCACCGGAAGACATATTTCGTCGAAATACAGATATCGATCCGTTATCTTTCTTGAATTGGTGTGAAAAACAGGAGGTTTTATTAGGTTTAGTTTGGAAATGTATGACAACCGGTAAGAAGTTCAAGGCCCTGGTGAGGTCACGGGGGTCAAAAGATGATATCTTCAAGTAAATATTAAAAATACTACTACTACTACAGTAATTCAAGGACTTGTACAGCATTCAGGACATCGAAGCAAGTAAACCTCCTCCAGCAGAGTTTTTGTTATCTAATCTTGATAAACGTGTGCTTATCTTTATCACCGTTCCACTCTGAACTGATAAGGTGTGGTGACAAATTCTGGAACAGATCAAATAATTAACAATTACACACAAATGACACAAATTCATAAGTTGTATCATCGTATGTTTCTGTAACAAAACATACCCAAAATTAGTTTCCGAACTGCCAATTCCTCCGACTAAAAATCCTCCCCCTAACAGCTCGCCAGGTCTGACCTCAGGTCAGGTCAGATCAGGTCAGATCCAGGTCAACCGCCGACCTAAGCCTCTTAATTCGCTGCATATTATAAAAACATATTTTTTTATCAAATAAATAGTGACATTTTGCTTTAAAAAAAGCATGCCGCAGGTTTTGTAATAATTAAATCCACAGCAGAGTACAATAAATAAAAATAAAATATACCTAATTTATCTAATACCCGGATCGGAGATCGGATCCAGCCAGATTCCAGATATCCCGAATTTCGTGTCCAAGAAATCGGGAATAATTTCGTATAAATTCTTCGGTTTTATTTAAGCTTTTTATAGAGCAGAGCGCCTCAAATACAAATTCCCGACGGATCCAGAAAAGTCTCATTCTCTCATTCCAAGAATTCACGTAATTTCTATGTAATTTAACTTGTAATAATTCCTCGACGATAGACCGCCCGCGTTCATAAAGCCGCGTTAATTAGGCATCATGTCATAGCTATCCTTTTCATCTGTCATTATACCTTTTCTACAAAAATTTCCTGGGAACCTGGGAAGATTTCCCCCGAATTTTAGCATTGAAGGGATAGAGAACCCAAAATTTCCCCCAATTATTTAACATAGACGGGATAGGCAAACCAAATTTCCCCTGAGAACCCTTCCCACAGATTCCTGATGATGCACGTTTAGTACTTAGTCTGATTTTAACTTATTCAAAACAGCTAATTTTCAGATAAGCTGTTGGATGACTGGATAAGCTTAGTTAGGATAAGCTACGCTTCCTGATGGAGAAACTTGTTCACGTAGACTTCGAAATCTACGGAAAGGTTCAAGGTGACAGAAAAGTAGTCTTTTATTCATGGAAGCATTTATAAAAATGTCAAATTAAAGCGTTTTTTTTTTTGCAGGAGTGTTCTTTCGGAAGGTAATGTTTGACAGCTTGGGGTTAAATATAGGCGAAATGAGACAATCATATTCCATATTTACTGATATTCTCTCTTTTATGCCACGGGGCTAGAAATAGGCGAAATGAGACAATCATATTCCATATTTACTGCGAGTCTCTCTTTTATGCCACGTGGCTAGAAATAGGCGAAATGAGACAATCATATTCCATATTTACTGCTAGTCTCTCTTTTATGCCACGGGGCTAGAAA
>JAQFZX010002849.1:0-15865 GCA_034682405.1 Hydroisotoma schaefferi | reverse complement strand
AGTTCCTCCTTCTTATTCTTACAAATGTAATTGTGATTTAAGGTTAAGATACTCAAGCCTTTGGGCATTGGGTTAATATATTTAAGACACCAGGGACAGAAATAGAATCCTGGAAACTGGGCAGTTGGTTCTAACATAGGATGGATGAAAATGTTTGAGCCAAGACGAAGGGTTCGTGCCGGTATCCAGACAGCAGAATCTACGGCAATAAGCATGAGGATGTTATGAGGCTTGGACCGTTGGAGATATTCCGAATTATCAAGAATTCTAGACAGAATATCCCAATATGGTTGATTAGTCTGGAATGAGTAGACGAGTATATTTATGGAGCATCGTTCGTAAAAAGAGTTGCTAGGTAGGGTCGTATCTGAGTCGTTGGAGAAGAGTAAGGTCCAAGGTCCATAATTGTAGTTTTGTTGGAGGATGGATTCAAAACTGTCAAGGGTCTTCGTGGAGTTGGAGTTCCTCCATAAATGATAAGTACATTCACTTTTCTGTAGAAATGTATCGTTTAAACGGAAATCGGACTTGTCGGGGAAACCTGCTACTACATCCAATACGAATATAACTAACAAAGCTAGAACTATAGGATGCATGATATTAAAAGTTAGTTATATTTTTAATTTTGATTACTTTAGTAGACAGTTTCTTCAATTTACATTTAAGTTTTATGGATGTGTGTTTTAAAGAGATGATCTATGTATATTTACAAATGAGCACTGAAAAAGGGTAAGGTAATATTAACTTCTACGATTTACACCAAATTGTTCTTACTAAAGTAACGTAAATAAGAGTTGACAGTTTATTATGAATATTTATTTATAAAATGGAACCAGGCTAAGCCTGCTTGGATCTCCTATCCCAATTTCCACAACCAAATAACTTTCCAGACTATCAACATCCCAGAACTTTGCGAGCATCACCCAAACTAGAGGTAAGCGGAATATGGATTATCCTAAAGTTTATTGAATAATCTTTCCATTTAAGAACGCCCGTGCCACTTTTTAAGTGCAAAATTGCTTCGCCTATTAAAATGAAACGGCTTCCAACTTTTGGTTACCACTTTGGTAGTGCTAAGAAATACCTGGAATTATATTAGGGAATTCAATATCCGCTGGTTTTAATTCTCTGCCCATTGCTCATTACATAATTTATGTTTATGGATCCAAAGCCTTACCCTTCCTGTCGCTCCATTTCGAAACACAAAATTAAACTATGGATTATTTGGATTATAATTGGGAGCTGCTGTTTATTTAATGATGTCTTTATCTTAAAGACTACGTTTGTCCTTTTGTCTTATGAAGATATACAATTTTACGTCTGTTGATTCAACTTATATATTATTTTGTTTCAGTGGAACGCTGGAGTAGCTTTCCTTCTACATAATATCGTTCAACCACCTAATTCTCTAATCAAAAGACAGGCACACGTAACCAGAAAGTGGGCAGCATTATCTTTAGCAAACAGGAAAAAAGCCGTAGTAGAAATAAATATGGAAATTCGCAGCAGAGGAGCTAATCAATATTTTTAATATTTTAATACACAACCCTGCATTGCATAAGAGCGGACTACAGGTAAAAGTAAAATGCTGGTAGTTTGCGATAAACAACTACAAGAAATCCTTCTTTCATCCCTAACATATTTTTCATTACAAAAGTGTGCATTTTAAAGGAGAAATTGAACGATAAGTAGTTAATTTAGATTTTCATCTGCCGTGTCTTGTTTTGGAGGCCTTGGCCAAAGCAACTTCGCCTCTGCAAACTTCTTCCTCGACTCTTTAGCAACTTATAGAAACTCCATAGGACTCGACTGCCCGCAAACACAATAAACTGGGGACAATGGAGGCAAGTGGGTGTGGCAGCTAATTTGGAGCACGTTGCCTTCAAACCTATCTCTACCCTTCAAGGCATTTCAGCCTTAGAGAGAGTCATGAAATCTCAGAAACTCCGGGTTTCCGTTTGTGAGGCGGATTATGGAATTTTCAGGAAGATATGTGTTAGTTCTAGGAAATATCTCGAGGGATTGAAACTAAATCCAACAGGATCCTTGATTGACCGTTTCATGAGTAATGAACAGTTTTGGAACGATTATGACGGAGCAGAAAGTGACGACGCTAGACTTGAAGCAGTCAAGAGATTCTGTAGAATAATCATCCGAAACATTTTGAAACTGGACAAAGATGCAAGAAGTTGGGAAAATTCATTCCAGAATATCCCTCAGGACTCGAGGATAGTTTGACCATCATCAAAAGAGATCCTTTATTCGCCAAGAATTCAGGAATATTGGCCCAATTTAGTATTTAAATACTGTCCCTCTCCTTCATCCATTTCACCTTGGTCAACTGTACAGCTTAGAGGGGCCTTTGAGTCTCTTGAACAATGTCCAGCATTTGGAAAGATATTAAAGACGGAAATAAAATTAAAATTTCAATAGTTAAAGAAATATTCTCTTTCAATTGTTGTTTTTCTCTTAATATTTGCCCTGTTTTACAACTCATAATAAACTACCGTGTTTCTGGAAATAATTCCCCTTTCTAATTCATTCCCCGGCTATCTTTCCGCTACTGAACTTGCATTTAATGCATTACAAGAAATCAATGGGCAAATATTAATAAACATTCATTTAATCCAGTAAAAGTATATGGCCGGTAGTGGTAGTTATAAGGGTCTACAATTTATATGTATGAAGTAAACAGGAAAGGAGCTCCCTTTTTTGTATCAAGACTGAGTTCAAGGTTTAACCCTACGTTTCCTTGTTACATCCCAAGTTACTAATGCTGTGGAGTATCTTAAACTTATTGACAAACTATCTAAGTATCTTCTTATGCTTTCAACATTTCTGTTGGTCCATAATAGATTAAATTAGGAAGGAACCTTTCTAACCAACCCAAATAATGAGAGTAGTAAGTATCCTAAAGATTATACCTCAAACCCCAACTGCCAGACCAACATTGTCCATCATTTCTGGAATGTTTTGTGTTGATTTTTGATCATATAAATCCTGCACAAATAATAATATTCACTTATCATTAACAACAAAAACTCAAATTAATTAAACCAAGGCAGGGTCCCTTGAAGGTTTGATTTCCCTCAATTCCTATAAAGTCTATCCTGAAGATACATCCAAAATGGCCGTCGTAGTTTGTTACTTTTGTGGCTGCTTTAAAAAGGATATCCCCGAGTTAGCTGACCACATGCGATGCAAACATACCCAAGAACGACCTGTGAAATGCCCCCAATGTTCCATGACTCTTGTCAGCAACCGTAGACTCAGCTTCCACAAGCAAATACATCACCCAACATCCGACAGGGTCAAGTGTCTCCAATGTCATAAATCCTTCACAACTAAAGCATATCTCCGACATCATGTTTTAAATGTTCATGGGAAGGGAACTTACGAATGTGATCGCTGCGACTTTAAAACTCCAACTGCCTACAGATTGCGAAACCACTCAAGAATTCATGAAAAAAACAGAGTGAGGAAGTTTATCTGTGAGATTTGTAAAAAGGGATTCTTTACTCGTGCAGAATTAAGACAACATTGTCGTATTCATTCGAATACAAAGAATAGAACGCAAGTTGGTTGTTACTTTTGTGGTTGTGTAATAAATATGGATCATTTAGCCGCCCATATGCGATGCAAACACACCCAAGAACGACCTGTGAAATGTCCCCAATGTCCCATGACCTTTGGCAGCTCAAGTGTACTCCACGGTCATATCATTAGACGTCACTCTACATCGGAAAGGCTCAAGTGCCTTCAGTGTATTAAATCATTCCAAACTAAGGGATGTCTCCGACAGCATGTTATAAATGTTCATGGCGTGCCAAAGTACGAGTGCGATAAATGCAACTTTAAAACGGTTTCGAGCCTTAGATTAGGGCTGCATTCAAGAATTCATGAGAAAAACAGAGTGCGGAAGTTTGTCTGTGAAATCTGTAAAAAGGGATTCTTAACTCGTGGAGATTACAATAGACATTTTCGTATTCATTCGAATTCAAAGAGTAGAAAACAGGTTGCCTGCTACTTTTGTGGTTCTTTAAAACATAATATGTCAGTTTTAGCCGACCATATACGATGCAAGCACACCCAAGAACGACCTGTGAAATGTCCCCAATGTCCCATGACCTTTGCCAGCTCAAGTACTCTCTACCATCATGTCCCTATCCACAGTACATCAGGGAAGGTCAAGTGTCCCCAATGTCCTAAATCATACCAAACTAAGGACAGCCTTCGTCAGCATTTTAAAAATTTACATGGCGTGCAAAACTACGAATGCGAACAATGCAACTATAAAACAACTACTAAACTAAGATTGCGGATTCACTCTGGAATTCACGAAAAAAACAGAGTGCGGAAGTTTGTGTGTGACATTTGTAAAAAGGGATTCTTAGCTCCTCAACATTTATGTACACATTTGGCGATCCACAAGGACGATAGAAAAGTTGGTTGTTACTTTTGTCCCAACATTTACATGAGCAAAGTAGCACTCTACAACCACTTGCCATTTCACACAAAGGAGAAGTTGGTGGGTGTGGCTGGGAAGAAATGCAGTCAGTGCTCAGTAGTTTGTGATAATTATAAAGAACTACAAAAACATGTCCGTGGGGTGCATGGGGTACTTCGGCCACATAAATGTGACATTTGTGGTTGGAAGGATGAAAAACAGAGTAGATTAGAAAGACACATGGCTACAAAGCATTCGTCCCTTCGACCCTTTCAGTGTTCCACGTGTCCAGCCACCTTTAACCTTTTGAACACTTTGAAAGGTCACATTTCAAGGGTTCACTTTGGGCTGAGAGAATTTATTTGCAAGAAATGTCCTAAAATGTTCGGAAGTGCAGTCGCTCTCAAAAACCATGGACAGTCCATGCATTCTGTAACCAAACCGTTTCCCTGTACAATTTGCGGTGCTCCATTTGCTAGCAAACTCATTCTCAGTTATCATAGAAAGAGTAAGCACGAACCCAAAGGTTATCACTGTTATTTTTGCACAAGAGAATTCATTTTGTTTTATAATTATCGTGATCATTTGTTCACTCACACAAAGGAGAGACCCTTCAAGTGTGTTTTAAATGTTGAAGGGAAGCAGTGTAAGTTTACATCCTTTAAGAAACACTTGCTAAAGGATCATATCCGGGTTGTTCACGAGGGTTATCGGCTGCAGTGTTCTTTATGCAGTTACAAAGCCTCCGCAAGAAATGCATTGTTTGCCCATATTACCAGAATTCATACACGAGAGAGACACGTAAAATGTAGCAAGTGTACAAGGCAGTTTTGCAATAGTTTCGAGATGAGAATTCATAAGTGCCGTGCCGACCAGTTGTTAAACTAATAAAATTTGGTCAACCCAAACACTCACCCATTTCCTTACTTGATTTGTAACTCAGAGTGAACTGTCCAAACGAAGAGAGATTGAGGATTCATATGGAACAATGTCTTCTTGATTCCTGAAAGATCCTTCCGATTCTATTTATGCTCAAAACTGTATAATATTAAATGTTTGTTCGAGAGCAATATCCGACTGGAACTTACAATAGAAAAAACGAGAAAATGCAATATCTGCCGCATGGACTTTTTCACGACCGGCTTATTACATTTACACAGACAGACGGATAAGCACACGGGTTTCAAGAAATGGAAGTGGAGACAAGAAGTAGTTATATTGTTCTAGGGAACCTACCTGAAAAGAATGCTAAGAATATTAATCAACTATAGGTTGATTTATGGGCTGAAGTCTGTATTGAAATGGGCTAAAATGTAATTTACACTGCTAATAATAATTAAAAAGTTAAGAGGATTAATAAAAGCGATAAATCAATACCTTGAAACTAAGTGCATTTTTCTGGATTGATTTAACACAATTATTACAAATCAGTTGTTATCAATAGCATTGAATAATTGCGGATGATAAGCTCGGGTTCTTAGATCCCTTCCTGCGGGCCACCGTTTCTGGTGTCCTTAAAACTACTAAAGTATTGTTAATATTTATTGCTCACAGTTCAAAATACTTTCCATGATTCTAGTACGAGTATAATTTCAGGAATTTAAAGGACAGGGTCCTTGAGCACGTACCACGAACAAATAATAACGTTGAAGGATGGCATTCACCCTTTCAACAAAAAATGCAAATAACACTTCCACCTCTGTGAAAATGCATTTACAGCAGGCAACAGGAACGAAATATTATTGAGAATGCTTATTCAAAGCTTGAAAATGAATCACCAGGTACTCTTCAGCTAAAAAAGTACAGGGACATAGATAGTCGAATTTTGAAATCTAATCGGGAATAACTGTACAATTGGTCATATAAACTCGTTTACCTTGCACCAGATATCCAAAATAATTCGTTAGCATGTGTAATTAATGTATCTGAATCTGAATGACTCCTAATTGACTTTTACAATAAAAACCTCCTTAGTGCAGCTAGCCGAGCCTGTCTAAGCCTTATTACTTCCTATAGAGGGTTTTCTGAAACCACTTTTAGGTCACTTCTTCTAGTCCTTACATTTATAACTAGCAGTAACTTGTTCTATTCAGTGTGGATATTGGTGTAATCGGGGTTGAAAATAATAATAACAATAACCATTAAACCCAATTTAAATGCATATCATTATTAAACTACCGTATCACCTCTAATAGTGTCCTCTCGTAAATAATGTCCCCTTTCGAATACTAGACTCCTTTCAAGTTCGAAATCATTTAATAGTATCCCGTACCAAATAGTGATCGCCTCTTGAATAGTAGCCCTTCCTAAAGAATAAGGCTGGAGTATTTACTTTTGTACGTTGTTTTGTTACATGTAGTTTTCAAATAATCAGTTCAGTTTAGAAATCTTAACTTTAAATTAAAATATTAGTGGTCACTCGGGAATAGTGCCCTCCTCAAAAAGGCCAAAAACTCATTAGTGTCCCGGGATGCTATTCGAGACGATAAAATTGGAATAGAGAAGAGATTAAGGTATTTATACGGGAAGTTATTGCTTATAGGATCATTTGTAGGAGGAATTATTTAGGGGAAAATCAAAATTGGAAATACGGTTAGTGAAATTAAAGATTCACTTCCTGTACACAATCTACACGTGTATTAAGAGGAAGTATTGCATGAAATGAGATTATCAAGATAGCAACTTTTATGCATAAAAACAGTGTGTCGAAGCTGGCCGTTGAAAATATGAATTGAGTTATTGGATTTTGTTTGCTGCCTTGACAAATTATCTTAGATTGTGTAAGTCGCCCTATTTAACTAAGTATGGTAACTAAGTCGTAACCCATACTTGAGTTATCGTGTAATCAGACAGACGGACGGACGGACGGACACCCGGCCTCCGTAGTTACATAAGCCTTAGACAGGCTAAAACAGTAAATTCACTTTTGCCAAAATGGAAGATGGCTTTGCTAAAATCGATACGTTTTTTGCTTCTCTCAGTCAAAATCACTCCGTCAAATTGGATTTGCCAAAACGACATAAAATATCCTCCGACGTCAGGTCAAACGTTTCGGAACTAACAAAAAAGAAGGGAACAAGTTTCTCCTGAACAACTTCCAATCGCCCTTCCCCCCAAAAGGACAGTTACCTCAGGTGAAGTTGGTTATCCTTAATTTAGTCAGATGATAGTTTATGAAAACAAATGTTTAAAAATGAGCATTATAATTAAAAGCGTTTAAGTGATAACTTCTTTATTTGTGTTTACATTTACAAAGGCTGCAATAATTCCTGCATTTATAACCTATTTTCAACTTAGTCACGAATAAATATTCTATAAATAAAAATTACTACTTATTTGGTAACTTGCAGGCTGTGGTTCTCCATGCAAGAATAGTTTATATTGTAGCTTTACTGATTAAGTGAATTATAATTTAATTTAATTGTGAAGGATTAAAAATCCAAAACATATCTCTGAATTCTGCCCAAGGATTATAAATCTAAATGGTAGGAGTTTATTGGGCAGTGCTTTTACACATCCTGATTTTTGAAGTGCAGGAGTGTAGAAGGCGTTTCTGAACAACCTTGAGCCACTTAAATAAATACTGCACTACCGGCAGAAACCTACTGCTGCTACATTCTAAATTTTTGTAGTCTTAGGACAACTCCTAGTTTGGGCGAAGAAACCATTTTTCCACCTCCTATGAGTAATAGTTCCGTCCAAAATGCTGACGAGACTGAGAACTCCGCACTGAATATTATGATGGAAAGGTCTATGAGTATCGCAAAAGCTACAAATAGTGAGACGAGGTCCGAGAGTTTGACAAACTTCCTCCTATTTTCTAACCGAAGTTCCTCCAGGATGAAGGGGGAGGTTCTGGAAATATTTTTGAGATGTATAAATTTCAAATGTACTTCCTGTCGTAACCAAAACTGCTGAAGACCCGTTTCACCAAATGTTTTGATCAAATTTAATACGGAGTGAAGTGGCCAAGTGTAAACAACCGATTGAAGTTGATACGAGCCTAAATCTTTGAGTACTTTTTGAGCTGAACAATTCCTTAGTACGTGAAGGACATTGAGAAGGTGACCTAAATTTTCTGTAGTTTGAATACGCCGAACTGCAATTAATTTTGGATTGGCTTTTAACAAGTCCAGGTAGTCCTCAAGTAAAGTCCCTTTTTCATTATAGGTAGGCATGAACAGAGTATTGTTCTCAAACTTGTCCTCTTGACGGGAGCTCCGAAATTCAGCTCTAACGCTATCCATTGTTGCATTTTTCTGATTGATAAGAGGCCAGTGTACAATAAGTTTTCCGTTATTCTTTATAAATTCGGGTAGATCCGGTATGGGCTCATACTTTGGTGGAACGACTAAAACGCCTGTGATAACACTCTGATAACTATTTGTCAAAATAGTGACTATCAAAAGGGAGGATAGGATAAGGAGCATTCGTTTTTTACCATACATTTCAAACGTTTGTCCGATAATTAGACTGAACATGTCAAACATGCTGAAGCGTTTGTGCAGAATAATCATTATAATTGATGTGATCAAAAGGGCTCCATAAACCTCCAGACCAAATGGGGCGGCCCAAATGCCCAAAGATATTGTAATTCTGGAGTCTTCTTTTCTACGACAATAGATCATACTGGCAGACCCTGTACCCCAGAAATACATTGTATTGACCTCTGCCCTAGCATGATTAACGTAGTAAAGAACTGGTTGGATCGATCCATAAGGGAACAGGGTTTTCATAGTAGGGTCGTGAACGGGGGTAACATTAAACATCATCCCCAACGTCTCCAACGCTGTACCCCAGTTGTAACAATAACTTAGATCTATTATTTCTTGAATGGAGGACCAAGGGCACTTTTGCCTAGCTCCGAGGGATGGCTTCCAGTAATACGGTTGATCAGTGAATACCTTGACTTTTACAAGTTCCTCCTTCTTATTCTTAGAGATGTAGTTGTGATTTAAGGTTAAGATGCTTAAGTTTTTGGACATTGGATTAATATATTTAAGACACCAGGGACAGTAATAGAATCCAGGAAACATGGCAGTTTGTTCTAACATAGGATGGATGAAAATGTTTGAGCCAAGTCGAAGGGTATTTTTCGGTATCCAGACACCATAATCTACGGTAATTAATATGAGGATGTTATGAGGCTTGGACCGTTGGAGATATTCTGAAGTATTCAAAATTCTAGGTAGAATATTCCAATATGGTTGATTAGTCTGGAATGAGTAGACGAGCATATTTATGGAGCACCGTTCGTAAAAAGAGTTGCTAGGTAGGGTCGTATCTGAGTCGTTGGAGAAGAGTAAGGTCCAAGGTCCGTAGTTGTAGTTTTGTTGAAGGATGGATTCAAAACTGTCAAGGGTCTCGGTAGAGTTGGAGTTCCGCCATAAATGATAAGTACATTCACTTTTCTTCAGAAATGTATCATTAAAACGGAAATCGGACTGGTGGGTGAAACCTTCTATTATATCAATTACGAATACACCTATCAAAGTTTGGACTACAGGATGCATGGTTTTAAAAATTAGTAATATTTTTAATTCGCCGTTTAATTCAATTACTCTAGTAAATGTTAATCCAATTTACATTTAAGTTTTATGCAAGACAGCAACTTTATATCTAAAACCAGTTAAGTTAACAAATAGTAAGGAACTAATAGTTGTGTGGACACCTATAAGTTTTAATTGTAGAAGATAATGTATAATATAACCTGTGTTAATTGCACCTTTCACATCACCTGATTCTTAATAAGGTTAAGCAAATAAATTATGAACGTTACTCTTCATTATTGGAGAAATCTATTGAAGTTTGCTCATTTGTTCTAACTTATTAGCCTTTTCTAGCTTATCTTCGGTAGTCATCTGTGCATTTACTGCTTAAAGCATCAGATTAACTGACTCCAACCTGACTAATGGTAACCTCACTTTATCTCATGCCAACGTCTAGAAGAGCGAGTCTAATAAATTCTACGCCACAACAGATCTTTACGAACGGCACAGTAATATTTTAGCTTTAGCAGAATGGCTGTAAGTTTTATTGTATATACAAAATAAATTCGTGATCCAATTAAATTTAAGCATATCTAGAATTAATCGGCGGTTATTTGTCGGTGTTTAGATTAAGAATGCCTGTAATTATTCAAATTGAATTTTCGCTATTTTCAATTATTGGTTCATTGAATAATTCATGTTTATGGATCCGAAGCATATCTGTCTTTCTGATCCACTTTACATACAAAAACGGTTTTTCTATTGAAGGCTCCATGAGTTCGAGAAAGATAGTCGGACTTGGTGAAAAAAATATCCCTTTTAAATAATATCGACATACCCACCAACAATTCCAAATCCAACAATTCCATTGACCAAGTATCACTTACTTTGTCTATGCAAGAATCCCCTTATAGTTGAAGTTGGTTTAGTTTTAGATTACACTCACTAAACATTTGTTCTTTTTACAAATCGATAAACTAAACCGATTCTGCTATTAAAACTAAAGCTCACTTCGATGGCAGAATGATCATACTATAAAATCCATACTAATGGATATAAGATTTAATAAGGTAATTAAAATAGATAGGAGCTAATAAGCCCGACAAATGCAAATTACAATCCATTTAAACTCTCTAGAGATTTACAAGAACTCAAAATACTTATAAACTATTGTCTCGTACAAGATATATTTGGTTTTTATAACTTTTAGCATTTTGATAACTCATCATCATCATCTTCAATGGTAAGCCCTTCTGTCCCGACCGAATTACGTTAGTTGTGATTGGTGGATGTGGCTTACAACTGTATGCTGCATTTTAACTAATTATCCGATTATTCCAATCACGTTCTCCTGTTGTTTAGGACATTCTGTGGCCCTTTCCTCAGCCCCCCCCCCGAGATGTTGGGTTGTTTTGGCGGAAGGGTTAGTAACTTCAACGGAGCCGATTTGCCGGAGTCATTTTGACGGACACGAGAGGTATTTTGGGAAAACTATAAATGGACCTATCCATATAAGTACATGTAATTAATCGACGATAGGCCGTCCAGGCTGATTAAGCCGAATGTTAATTTTGACGACTGAACATAACATGAAGGCAAAACCTATCATCAAACGTATAACCCATAATCGCTGCAGTTGTTCACGGACAAATCAAACAGTTTGCGGCCCTTGCTTTTGGTTAACCAGAATACGTTCGATTAAAATTTAGAATTCTCTGTAACGATTTGTCGAGGTCATTTCGTCCTTTGGCTCAGTTTTTCGAATCTACGTACCTACGTTGTCACTTTAACCCAAGACCCTATTTTCCCTATACATTTCAATTGGATGAGAGATGATAGAATTAATTGGGGCCATAATTACATCCTGAAACCTTTAGGTAGATGTGATTTATGCTTTAAGAAAGGCTGTATTGAGCCGTACATAGATTTGAATGCCAGTTTACATTTTAAATTACATTTTAGGGTTATATTTTACTTTTATCCGTCCTTACAGTTAGGACAATGATATAAATGAACTGAATATTGAGGTGGATCTAAAGAAGCATTTAGTCATCTCTAAGTGACCTTTGACTTGAGATTCTATAATTAGCAAGAGCTAGAGCAACACACACTTCGTCACATAACAACGCTAAGCGTTTGACACTTTCGGGTCACTTTATCACTCCAATTGTCAAGGAAATCTGAAACGAATGGGATGTAGATAACAAAATGCGAGCATGCCAATATTTTTTCTATAATTTATTTACGTCTCCCTCCCAGCATCTTTAATTTCTTTAGGATTGAGTGACCCACCGGTAGCAATAGTAGCTCCCACCTACACAGATTTGCTATATTTTGTTTCAAAAACTTGTATCCCTTCCGTAAAGAGTATCTGCTGGCCGTCCCCTTCCATAAATCTTAACGAATCCATCCACCTTCTTTGAAAACTTCCCTCAAGAATCTAAAACTGCAACTTCGAGGTTGACGAGATAGGGTTTTAAAAGCTTTTTTAATAATTTCATAGTGTAATAATTCCATAGTAAAGATTACAATTGACATGGTCATTATAGTTGGTTGGAAAGTAAGATGTCAGGAGGATTTGTGCTGTGTGGGTTGATACTTATGACAGATATAATCCAAGTATACCCATGTAGGGATGACCAGTACATGCGAAACGTTGGCGAGTGTCAAACTTACTCGAAGACTGAATGCATAGATAACGACGGAACGGTTCAGTGTATCTTCACCATGGATTGTGACCAGAATACCAAATCCTGCAAATGCAGACACCAGGACGACTGTCGTTCAGGATATAAGGAAAAATGTCTCAAAACTGAGGACTGCAAGGGAGATTTACAGTGCTTAGAGTCAAAACGAAGATATTTTGGTAACCCACACATAACATTGAGTGATCGAGAGTACATGGGATTGGGAACGGGGATCGGGTCAGCAAGCCTGTTCGGACTCTGCCGTTGTCCAGCTAATTCTGTGGTGGGTGGATCGGACAAGACCTCCTGTTTTGGAACCTATAAATCCCCCTGTATCCAAAATAAATGCAGGAAGAGCGAGGGAACTGTTTGTGACAAGGAGACCTGCATCTGTCCTCCCAACACCATCTTCACTTCTGACCCACAAAATAACCCCAATAATGAGAGAGGTTCTGGTGGGGAAAGTTGCCGTACTAAAGTGAGCAGCGCTGAGACTACCAATTATAATTCCAGTTCCAATATATCCCTCTTTCCTCTTTTCTACTTACTTGTCCTTATCAAATTGTACTAAACTTTTACTCTTTCATTGAATTGAATTGTGGAAATAACTCTGGGTTTGTAAATAATACTAGTACAAATTCATAAGGTTATATAACTTGTCCAGGGTTGGAGGTCTTTGTAGCAGAAAATGTAAAGAACTAACTGGGTATAAAGTCTTTGTTGAAATTAAACAAATATTAGAGTTAAACCGTCTTCTGGCATTTGTGTTGTTATTTTGAGTGTAATTAAGAGTTTCTAGTAGAGATTATATATAGTTTAAGTTATTTAGTCGATTTAGAGTTCATATATTTAAGGGTTGACTGACTAGAAATATTCTACTTTATAGAGGTAATAAATTGATTAAGAAAACAAATGGTTGTAATAAATTTAATATAAAGTTTAACAAATTATGGGTGGTTTGGGTAGAGTAACTTTTGATGGGAATGCCCAAAAGGAATGGACGGATGACGAAATGGGAATCAATATCGACTTGGGACGGTCCTGACCGTTTAGCCTCCCTGTTTCCATCCTGCCAAACATTTAAACACATTTTAAATGCAAACATTATGTTCAAAAGCACCAAAATCAATACAAAATGACGTCTAAATGAATAGTAGAGGTTTGAAGTAGTTATGAAAGATACATAACACCACGACCTCCACCTAAGAGCAAGTGCATAGATGCAATATCTGCTGTATGTGGACTTTTTCAGGGGACCCTCATTACGTCGACAAAGATGGACGGATAAGCACACGGTTTCAAAAAGTGGAGGAAGAAACGGATAAGGATAATTATCCATTATTTAAAGAGAACGTCCATAAGAAACATGGGTACTAATCCACTGGGCAGGGTTCTTTTACTTACATTGCGCACTTTAATTAAATAAAATACAATATTTTTACAACTAAAAACAAACAATCCCTTCCAATTAAAAATAGAATTAGTAAGAAAACAATAAATAAAGGTCTTGCAACTAATTATGGGTCTCTCCTAATTGCATCAACAATGCTACTGCAATCCACAAAATCTTTATTTGATAAGAATCGTCAATGATAAGCTCCTGTTCCTTCATAACTACCTATGCTTTTGATAAGATTGTTCAAAAGCCACGTCCGATTGGAACACACGATGGCGAAAGCGAATAGATACAATCTCTGCCGTATGGACTTTTTCACAATTAGCTTATGAAATCTCCACAGACAGACGGATAAGCACAAGAGTAAGGTTTCCGAAAATGGGGGAAAAACAAGAACTTTAGTTCCAGTGTTCTAAACAAGTTCATACAAACCATTTTACGAGCATTAATCGTCAATAGGTTTCTTTTTATTGTAAATTCTGTAGTTAGATCGGTTAAAATAATAATCAAATAATAAATAATCAAATTATCCATTAATATTTTAGTCATTTAAATTCTGATCTCACTTAGGAAGCAGTTGGCAGAATTATGATTAATTATTTAGTAAACGTAGCATTAGCATTGCATTCCCATTATTTCTTTACTGTAGCTTCCAAGTTCCTTTACCTGGAAATATAAATATGAAGACTTTAGTAGAACCACCCCTTTCGAAACTTCTAACCGTAACTAATATATTTAGTAGTAATATTTTTAGTTTTGGGATCCTCAACCGGTCTCCCACTAGATCATGAAGGGAACTACCGTAGAGCTGTGAAATGCTGCATGAAGCATGAGTGATGAAATGCTGCATGTGGTCCACATGATGATGTGGAGAACGTCGTTCATTCTGGACTTTGACAGTTGGGATAAGATTTAGACAGGTTTCTGTATACCTTTTTAGAGGAACTACTGAAGGTTTTTCAATATGAAGCATCTTACTTATTATATAGGAACTTAAACTAAACTGCAAACCAGTTTCTTTTTTCACTCGGACTGAGTTGGAGGTTTAGATTGCATCTTAACCACGTTTCCCTTATTTATGTGCAGGTTGTACACTACAAGAAGTGATCTATTTCTCTAAACCCTTCTGTAGACCTACCAAGTTAATATTACAATCTACGACATTTCTGTTTGTGCGTAATGGATATAAGTTAGAGAGAACCTTTCCCTCCATCTCAAATACATATAGTATTCATAAGATGCAAAAAGATTATACCTCGATAGATAGAACTCGAACATCAGGAGCAACATCCCCATCATTCCTCCAAATAAATGATTGGATTCATCTTGGCACAAATATAAATATTTAGTGCTTGTAAATAACGATCATTAAATCAAGATTCCTTGACTCCCTTTGGGATTTTTTGTACATTCTCCCTAGCAGATTAAAAACGGTGTTGATTTGTTACTTTTGTGGCTGTGATAAAAAGACCGTGTTTGTTTTAGCAGACCACATGCGATCAAAGCATACCAAAGAGCTGCCGTACAAATGTACAAAATGTGTAATGACCTTTTCCAGATCAAGTTCCCTATACGGTCATAAGTTCAGCCATTCAACATGGAAAAGCGTCAAGTGTCCCCAATGCAATGTCCTAAATCATTCCATACTAACAGCCACCTCAACAATCATACTGTAAAGGTTCCCGCTCTGAAAAAATACGACTGTGAACAATGCAATTTCAAAGCTGCTACGAGCCTAAAATTGAGAAACCACTCAATAATTCATGAGACAAACAAGTTAATCGCAATTCGTAGAGCAGAATCTAAAAACTTTCTTTCAACTAAAAAAAGGGATTTCTCTTTTAAA
>JAQFZX010002848.1:0-15869 GCA_034682405.1 Hydroisotoma schaefferi | reverse complement strand
AGTTACTGAAAATTAAAAGGATGCTCAGTTTTACAGTTGAGGCTTAAAAGGCATTCTTTAAAGGTAAAGAGTTTTAGAGCGCGGACGGACAGACAGAGAGTGATCGGTCATTCACATAAAAGACATTTATACTTTTAACTGTAGGAAAAGGTAGGAAGGAGGATTATTACGCGGGGGGAGGGATGGGAACTAGACTACACATCCATAAATTCATGACCTTTATCCTTTTTAAATGGCACAAACAGGGTACTCAATTCTCGTTATATTATGAGAGTTGATAGGTACTCCCTCCTCCTCCAAGCAGCTATGTAAGCCCAGTCAATTGGCAGTGGGGGCAGAGATGTTTTCCCCTAGGGGTCCAAAACTGATAAAAAAAAAACTGAAAAACTGCTGAACTCGGACCACCTAAGAGGGAAAAAAGACAAAAACCGTGCTAACACCGTGGTTATCACCAATTTGCTGTTTTCCAGTTGAGGGACAGTACTTGATTTACTCCATCCCTTAGCCGTTTGATGAAAACCTTATAACGATTCGCTGTAAGCGGTTTAATCGGTATCAGCTACTTTATTTTTAAAATTGCATGGCAGTAGTGGAGGTCCTTTTGACCCCCAAGGGTCACTGCGTGGTCCGATTAGGCTGGGTTACGAACTCAAAATCTATTATTAAGTCATATTATAAGGATTGAGTTGAGGTTTCATTGACAATATTCAGTAGTAAGTATCGAGGATTTACATTCTCCTTAGCAAATAAAAACACGGCATATCCTGTAGGAACTGATGCCTAATGAAAAGTATGGTGGAATATTTTATGAACAGATAATAATAATGACCATCCTCTCCTCCTCTTAATAATAATAATAATAATAACATCCACATAGTCTCGGTTGAAGAACAATGGATAATTTAATAATATCCAGAAATAAATAGCATAAGCCTCTTATTATTATTAGGATGGGTGTGGATCTTGTTGTATTATTCTTGATAAAATCAACAACAACTCATATAACCGGTTTCATTAAAAGATGCATCCTACACACAATATTTATTATTCCAACAAATCTCTGCCCAAAATCCTTCTCTTAAAGCTGATTATCTTAGCTTTGCTTAAAAAAAAAGAGGAGAGTTAGATTTGTAAATCTCCAAAAATTGCAAGTATTCTTTCCTTGTTAAAAGGTAAAGAATAAATACTTTGTCATCCTCCAGCAACTTCTACATTATTATTTCTCTTTTTTTACGTCTGGCCTTTCCTACCCTCTACTCTCTTTTTTTAAAAAAAGTCTAAACTTAATAAAAATGGCTCAACCGGATGGTCTTTTTTCCCTTTATGAAACTCCGAAGAACACACACCTCACTTTTTGTAGACCATTTAAGTATTAAAGTTCTGGTTGACGGAGCTCAAGGTTATAGTCCAAAAAATATAATAATAAAAGACGCCAGAGGTAGAAACAGGAGAGAGTAAAGTATCCTTTTATAGTCAGACTCTCTCTCTCTGTTCTTTATAAACTTAAGAGTTAATTAATAAAAAAAATTGTGTGAATTGAGGTCCATTCACGAGATTCCACAAGATCCAGATTGAACAAGAACTCAACTTTTAAGTCCTTTTCTATTAAAGTTCTTCTCTTTATCACTTCTAAGAATGCACAAAAAAAAGAGGTAGATATAATAGTATGTACCCCCACCACTACTCCTACCTTGTCTTAAATGACATTTAACATCTCATCCCATTTACTCAAAGTTATCCCGTAGGAATTCATTAAAAGTAATAAAAGACTGGAGAAACGTATGTAATTATGAAATGTATGTAAATTATAAAGGATGAGTGTCACAAAGTAAACCTTGTTCTTGGAATATTATGGGGATTAAAAAACTTACACTTCTTCCACACACACAATTTCATCCCATTATAATTAAAAATTCTATCCTACTATCTCTCTCTTTGTCTCAATTATCCTCATCTTCTTCAATGGAAGTTCCCTCAGAATAAGTGGAAAATGAATATTATAAAAATCATAAAGTATAAATGAGGGAATTAAGACCTTTTCTCTAAATGATTATCTATAATTTTAGGATGTAAATAGGATATTTCTCCCTTTATAAAAGTACGTTGTTGTTGTTTACACAAAATCCTGATTAATATTTCCTTTTATTTAGAAAAAGAGTAAATAAAAATGGGGTGTGGTTAGAATAAGATTTTGAGATCATCATCAATACTTCTTGGAACAAGACGTGTGCATCTACATATTCCTGGATTCATTTACGACAGAGTCAATATATATATAAAGTGGAGTTTTTTTTGAAGTATTCCATCATCTTGTTGTTGTTCAAAAGAGCCAGGATAGGGTGTGTGTGTGTTATTGCAGAAGAAGAAATTCTATAGTTTTATATCAACAACCAAAAATATCATCTCTCTCTCTAACCACATAAACACACACACTGAGAGAGTTTTTAGAATAATTAATACCACATTCTTCTGTCAATCTCTATAAGTAATTCTCCCCTCTTCTGACGTCTTTTAACTCATCCAACTTTTAACTAAACTTCCGAGTATTAATAAAAAAAACTAGCCAGAAGGGGAATTAAATCTCCTTTAAAGCTGAAAAGTGGTTTTAATATAAAAACAAAGTTTATTGCAATTTTTTATTAATCCTCTCTCTCTCTCTCTCTCCTTTTCCTAAATAAACACGTGTAAAACATTCAGATTTATTAGGAATATACAAATTTCTGTGTATGTTGAACTTGATAAGTTCTTAAGGTTAGGGTCAGCAAGAGAGAGAGAGAGAGAGATATGAACTCATCCAACCACCACGAGGCTACCACCACCACCACATTAATTCCAATCAATTAATCTCTTACATAATAACGTGTATAGTTCACACAATCACATATCCTCCTACTACTACCAGAATAATAATAATGTAGTTTGTTTTATATAAAATGGATGGATGGATAAGGCTGTAGGACTTTTATAGGAAATGGAGACGAAGGCTACCAAGTCCCCTTCTACTATTACTTCTACTACTACTACTGATGATGAGAGGAGTGTGTGTGCGGCCTTAACTAAGGTCGACCCTTCTTGACATGGAGAATTACACCTTAGTTATTATTAATTAATAAATTTGTACATGAATTAGTGATTGTCCAAGGTAGGTAGTCTTGCAAGGTTTATTCATATAATATTAATTCCATGATGACATAAACCACTAATAAACTGATCATAAACTCACTCTACCTCATACGTTATTATTTTTTGTATATAGCAAAGGTCAAATGGGAGATCGTGCCCTTCAAGGATCCATACCAATCTTCTTTTACGCATTAAATGATAACAATACATAATATTCCTTAAGGTCCTGTAAAGTATTATGAAATATATATTAGCCAAAGCGTAAGTCTAATCCTATAATTATTACATAAACCCATTGACCAAGAGACAGCAGAGTTAGATGTAATAATAATAATAATTCCTAGCAAAAAGTTAACTAACCGTATATGATACTAAAGTAATATTGTCAACTTATCCACACACACACAGCTAAAAATAATAATAATAAAAATATACACTCAAGGTCTATTTTTTGTTGTAGTAACTGTCCCAACTAGAGAATTACGACGACCATTACAATTTACGACACTACTTGCACTTTTTTATGCTGCTATTTTTTACCCGTAAAAGCCCCAAAGCGAGAATATATTTTCCTGCATGTCATTCCGGGTTTAGCATGTACACAAAAAAGGAGCAGCAGCATTCTGCATGACTCTCTTTCAGTATATAAACTTGGCTAAAATACCTACCTCAATTTGTGCAAGTCAACAGATCTTAAATATTTGGAGATCAACCACTCTCTCTCTCTGTACACTTTGTGGTAGGAATTACCCAAAGATTAAATTATTATTATTATGGAGGTAGAAATATGGAGAGAATATAAAACAGAGTCATTTATATCCTCTGCACTTTGTCTATTTTGTACTAAAACTATATATACAAAAGACATATGAATATCCAAAAACCTAACCACCACGGATCTAGAGGTAGTATAGTTTTGTAAAAGGTACAATTATGCATGGACAACATTTCTGACCAAAAATGCTACATTTAATACTCTCCCTCTCTTATTATTCTGTCTGTCTTAGCCAAAAGTTATGAAAGGTTTGTTAATATCCGTTTAAGGAATTCTGTACTAGTCGTCGCATGATAAAATATTAATTTGCATAAAGTTAAGGCAATTTTGTGGGAATAATTGGCTAATTTATAATAAATACTGGTTAGTGTTTTAGTCAACTCTTGCACGAACCCTCACTTGCCCAACTTTTTATCTCTCCTCCAACCTGTTTTGTTTTTTAGGAAGGAACTTTGCAATAAGTCCAATTAACTTTACCTTATTTTGTGGAATCTTTATTTAACTCTAAATAACCTTTTATTTTTGTAAAGAGGATTACTCCATTCTTGACTTGCTTATAATCCAACCTATTTTTAGACGACATTTGAACAACGGACGGACGGACACTACTTTATCTCCTTCAATTCTTCAAGTTATTTTAAGTTTATTTACTCCTAATAAATGTTTAATTAATTAATAGGATTTGTTTTATAATTATTTGTGGAAATAGAGAGATTGGAGGAGATTGCGATTAAAGTATAAAAAGAAGAAGGGAAGGGCAAGGTTAATTTATATAAAACAATAGAGGGTAGTTATATAGGGAGGAGTAGTTGTTGTAATTAATATATATAAGGAACCCAATGCTTTATTCATACAGAAGAGATAACCAATTAACCATACAAACAAACACAGAAGAGATATTTAATGGACATCAAGTACATTATTATTATTTTATTATTATTATATGATTTTACAATTTAGTTGGCCCTTATCCAAATTATTCCATCCTCATTTCTATATTATTATATTATATTTTCCCGTTACCAACAATCTCTCCAGTCTCTCTTCAAAAAATCCCACTCTATCTATAAAACCAGTGTACAGTTATAAATATGTAACAGTTAATATGATTAAGGAAAGAGAGGTTGAAGTTGACTTAACAATTAGTACTATATCTTTATACACTTTATTCATTTGTCCATTTCCTATATTCACCCAGCTTCCCTACCTCTCCAGTATTAACGATTATATATTCTTAATAATAATTAATAAAGTGATTAGTACTAAATATTAATATATATATGGGGATATTTTTAAAAGAGGGCTTTAAGTATAATTGTGGACTAAAAGGGTATTATAGTATTCATGGTTGAGGGCCAAACACCCAGTAGTAGTTCTGTCCGTTAATTAGCATCATCATCATAATAATAATAATAATACAGAGAACAATCCGGGTTTTTCATACATCAAGTTCTTATATACAAAAAGGGAATAAATGAATAAAGAGAGAGATGAGCTATACTACTCTCAAGGACCCCACCACCACCATTATTATTATTATTATTATTATTATTATTATTATTATTATTATTATTATGAAGAGAGAGATTAGATATATTAATAACTACCCCCACTGCCCTCTAAGGTTAAATGCTAATTAATATTAAAATAATTAATAATATATAATAAACAACCTGCTAATACTTCACTCTTCTAACACTTCCAGGAATTATACACACTAAATCCGCACTTTTAAAAGGTTGCTAAAATGTTTGGTGCAAATTAGCTTTAAAATAACTTTTAAAACAACACCCCGTATTTTTATTTTTAGTGGTCAATCCACCCAACAAGCGTACCAATAGACAGACCCCCGTACTCTATTGCGAATTTAACCATTTTTTATTTAACCCCCCCCCCCCCCACTCTACGAACAATTACCAAACGAGCATCAAGAATAAATTATTATTAGAAGAAGAAGAAGAAGATTTATCCCAAATGTATAGAGTTAGTCTTATCAAGAGTTAAAAAAATCCCCCTCCTCCTACGTCTTCTTCTTCTCCTCCACGACAATAATTAAAATAAGCCACTTAAGCATAACAGAACAGCAGAAATATTGTTTCTTCTTCTAAATATTGTTAAAAAGATGAACTGGAGGTAAACTAGTTCCAAGAATCTATAATCTCTCCCATCTATACTACCTACCTCTTGAGTTGGCAGTTATGGAGTGCCATAATTACGTGTGTAGAGATTGCTTTTGAGACAGAGAGTGTGTGTAGATGTATGTATAAAGGTGGTGTGTAGTAGTAGACAGGTAAAGGAAGTGTAGTACTGAACTTGTGTAGTGTGTGTGGTTATAATATTAATATTATTATAATGTGTAGTTGTTGGGTACGAGAGAGGGTCACTCCTCACTTCTCCACAACCGTTCCATTCACAAACATCCATCCTCTATTTTATTTATATTTTCTCTGAAGTCCAACAATTACAACCACCTTCCTCCTTCCAACAACAAGAAGGATAGTATGGAAATTCAGGACAAATATTAAACAAAAATACCAGAGACTTAAAACCACCACCACCAAAAAAAAAAGAAAAAGGGTTACGGGATTTGTTTGAGGATTTAACAGTTATAAAGTGAGTTTATAGAAAGTGAGTAGTAACGGTGTAGTTTATAGATAGTTTTTAGTCCTGTGACTGAAAAATAAGCCCCCACTGACCCCTTTTGACCCCCCCCCCAACCACCATAAAAAGTAATGTAAAATCCCCCCCCCCTCTCTCCTTCACAATATAAGTGTTTTTAAAAAATGCAGTTAAGCTCCCTATCAAAACTCCTGCTGGGTTCTCCCTATATAAAAACGCTATCAAAATTACTCCCGTATATAAATCTCTGGAGTTTGGTAGTGTTGGTCTGCCTCCCGATAGTATTCCTGGGCCTCCTCCCCCTGCTCCTCTACCGTCTAGCGGTAATCCTCCTCGCCCGGGTATTTCGAAAAGACTTGAAAGAAACGCTAACCCCATACGACTCAATCTTTGCAGTGGATGAGTATTACATGAAACCGTATGCGGGTAACGTGACCCTGGTCTTTGCAGAAGGAGGAGATTTGGGTGTTGAGGAAATCCGGGAACGGTTCTCCCATGATATCCTCAGTCAAAGGAATCCAGAAGACGGGAGTCTGAAGTTTTTAAGGCTTCACCAAGTACCCGTCAGTTTCATGGGACATTTTTTCTGGAAGGATGCGGGAGAAAGGATAGATCTGGAGAGTCATATTCACAAAATACATGACTTCTTAGAGGGTGGAGACCCCGTGGAACAGGAACGGGAATTACATGAAATACTCGGGCAGGTCATGACCTCACCCTTTCCAGTCAAAGGGGGACCCTTATGGGAGGTCCTGGTTTTAAATGGATACAAAAATGGAGGGCAGACGGTGGTCGTGTTTCGGATACATCACACTCTGGGCGATGGATACACTTTTAATCATTTAATTGATCATGTTATTGGGAAGAAGAGCAAGTATTTGGTCAAGGCGGAGAGCAGTGGGTGGGAGGAGAAGGTATTATTTTATTTTCTGGTTATTTTTCTTAGTTTTTTTTAATTAAGGGAGGATGGGATATTGAGGTAGGTTCTATTAAAAACTGAACCTGTTTGATTTTTTTTTAATCAATGTACGTGTGTGTGGATGGGCAGAAGTGACGTAGGGAAATAGTCACCGGTTTTATACAGCTTTGTATAGTTGTTGTTGGTAGAATTGGGATTGAACTTGACTAGCCAGAGAATGTTAATTTCCACACGAATATTAGGAGGGATGAGGAAGTGGCTTAAGTTATTATTTCTCATAAACTATTACATTAATTCCCCCCCCCCCCTTGTACAGTTAAATACCCGTTATGCTTTGATTCAAATGAACGGGGATAGGGAGAGTAAAAAGTAGACGAGATAATTGATCCGTAAAAGTCACGAACGGTATTCATTCTTCAGGAAGATTGTGGGTAGTATAATTTTATAGAACTCTCTGCCTCTAAGGCTTACTCCTTTTTATAATTACACAAAAAAAGAAGTAGGAGAGTAGCTGTAGTTCAAACATTAACTGTAATTTCCTATATACTCTTAATTACCCAACCGTATTTTTCTACACAGGGTTTTTTAAATGTAGCCTAAACTCTCATCAATTGGAGTTTACCGTTTAGTAATAGTAATATTTTATACTGTAGAGGAGAGTGGTGGTGGTCAGGTACTTTTGATCCCAGAATAGTAGCAGAGTAATAATAATAATAATAATAATAATAGGTCAAAAGATGAATCCATAAGTGAAATAGTAGAACTTCTAGCATATACGTCTTAAAACTTTAAACCTCAGTATTTAAGAGAGGGAGAGTAGTAGTGTTATTTGGCTCAAGGTCGAAGCCTCCTCCTCCTCCTGCTCTCCCCGTTAAAAAGGGAGGCTAAACTGCAGAGAGTAGATCATTCCTCATTAAAAGTGCAGAGATCATCCTCTTCCTTCACAATAACATACATACAAACGGTTTAGTCTAGCAAAGACCCAACAAAGAGTAACAGGAGAGGAGGTTATTATGCTAAATAAATAACAGACAAAAGTTTAATGCCTAGAGAGATTAACACCGTCGTCGTCGTTTGTAAATGATGGACTGTAGGCGGTATGTCTGTCTCTGTGTGTGACAGAAATAAACACTTTCCAGTTTGCATTTAATATGTGTATTAATATTTACACTTACGGCACTCAACACACACGTATTCTATGAATTTTTTTGTCTTTCTGTGATTTATCTCTCTAATACGCAAATCATATATAATCAGAACAAATCACACGGAATCACATAAGAAGATATTACCACAATAGTCTTGATAATTATAGTCTAAACTCTGGAAACTCTATGATGAACTTTAAAAGTATCCAATCACGGTCATTTAAATTTCAAATCACAGGGATTTATTTTGATACTGTGATCAACGTGAGGTTATACGTGTGTTATTCTATAGAAACCTCTAATGCCCTTGATTTTTTATGTTAACAAATTATTGGGATTGTTATGTAAATTACTGACCAAGTACATTACTCTCTCTCTAACCACCACCACTAAACTACTATTACGATAAAAAAAACAGTTTAATAAGATACAGCGTTAGTAGTAGTAGTGGTAGTGGTAGTAGTGGTAGTAGTAGTGGTAGTAGTAGTGGTAGTGGTAGTGGTAGTGGTAGTAGTAGTAGTAGTGGTAGTTGTAGTTGTTTAGTAGTTGTCAGAGGAGGAGGAGGAATAACATAATGAACTTAATCTGTATTTAAAACATTAAATGATTCGAGGTGAGGATGTGAAGATGTGTAATTAATCAACATCAATAAGGTCCTTAACTTTTAATCCACCCTCCTCTCCTCTTGTTCCACCCACAGTTGCTCTCTCAAAAATCTGTTGTTAATTTTTACTCCCGCATTTCATGATTATTTTTAAAGAGAGAGAAGGATTAGACAGAAGAGAGGTTAAAGATGTCACATAAAATATATTTAAAAAAAATGAGGGTGTATCCTTGAGAGAAGTCTCCTTGTAAAAATATATTTATTATTACCAGTAAATATTTATTATTCTGTAATGTTATTCCCACACACTTCTCTCTGCAGTAGTTGCGTAAATCCCTTTTGTTTTACATCTAGCTAACTGTGACTGTTCATCACAACAAGTGTGAATATTGACATCCTCTCCTCTCTTCCTTCGTTTTTTTTTCACACACAAATCTCTCTCTCTCTCAAAGTTGAAAGTGCTTAAATAACTCTCCATTCGAATGACCTTGAGAATAACCTATTATCCTGACCTTTATTTTTATTAATTTCCAGGCCTCGTTGGTATCCCAAATGCCGCCGATGTTGGGAACAATTTTTAAAGAAGCCGTAGCCCAAAAGCGTAACCATTACACGAAACGTAAGATAGCCACCTCGGGTGTGGTCTGCCTGACCTCCTTTGATCTCTCAACGATGAAGGCAATCCGCCGGGTCACCAACACCCATTTTGCAACTGTAGGGATGTCCTTGATGTGTGGAGCCCTGAGGAGGTACTTCCTAGAGTCAAAACCCCCATCGGAGGAGGAACTACCCCCTTGGGTATCCGTCATGCACTCTCTTCCCCGGCCTAACCACCCTTTGACCCGGATGGTCAACCATTGGGGGGTTGGTCTGTTCAAAATACCCATAAGCATCCAAAACCCGTTGGAACGACTTAGGCAGGCTGAGGTCAACTTTTGTCAATATATGAAGGAACAATTTGATCAACTTCTTCATCTCATTCTACCCATTTTGGGACTATTCCCAAGGCCACTTCTACGATTATTCTTTTCTGTCAATTTTGGAACCAGTATGGGATTCACCAGTGTACCCGCCTATCAGGGGGAGGCTTATCTTTGGGGACACAAAATCATACACATGACCAAGATATTCGGGCTCATGTGGAGGCAATCTGGTAAGGAACGGAGGGGGGGGGGGTGGGGTTTTAAACCTCAGTTTAAATATGTTTTTATTATTATTGGGGGAACTGGGGAAGGGGGGGATAGGGGGAAATGGGGGAAATGGGGGAAAGGGGGAAATGGGGGATAGGGGGAAATGGGGGATAGGGGGTAAATGGGATGGGGAGCTATGGAAAGTGGAGAAGTTGAACTAGGGGAGGGGGATAAGGAAACTGGGGAAGGGGGAACTTTGGAAGAATTGGAAAAGAGGGAGCTATTTGGATATTAGTTAGCTTGATGTTCTTAAAAAGATAAGTTTAAAGATGAAGAAACAGTTTATTTTTTAAGAGTAAACTAACTAAAAGTAAATAATGATAAACTGTGTGCGTGTGAAGTTGACAATAGAATTAGCTAACACACCTTGAAGGAATTGCTTAACTTTATATTGAGAAAACATTAAAAAGATCTCTTCACTTATTTTTTATACATAAAGTTAAATATAAGTTAGACGCTAAATACCTCGTTAATCTACAAAATAGATGCATTTGTGTGTACAAAATATGACTTCATCCTTACCCAAGCATCACAAAAGGACACAAAAGCAGATTGGTCTATTTTTCAAATAATAACCACGCAGCAGGTTAAGAATAAAACAGGTTTAGAAAAAGTGCCTGCATGTTTTTTAAAAAAAAGTAAAATACACATTTTTGGAATACGTTTCCTGACGGTCTTTTTTTGTTGTTTTTTTTTAATAAATGATGGTGATGATGATGATGTGCGTAGTAGTAGTAGTAGATGTAGTAGTAGCAGTAGTGGTAGTAGTAGTAGATGTAGTAGTAGATGTAGTAGTAGTGGTAGTAGTAGATGTAGTAGTAGCAGTAGTAGTAGATGTAGTAGTAGATGTAGTAGTAGATGTAGTAGTAGTGGTAGTAGTAGATGTAGTAGTAGCAGTAGTAGTAGATGTAGTAGTAGCAGTAGTAGTAGCAGTAGTATTAGCAGTAGTAGTAGTAGATGTAGTAGTAGCAGTAGTAGTAGCAGTAGTAGTAGATGTAGTAGTAGATGTAGTAGTAGTGGTAGTAGGAAGTTAATTAATTAAGGAAATCAGTTTTGCTTAAGACAAGAGAGAGAGAGAGAGACCTTTAAAAGGTTGACGAAGAGTCGTGTGTTATTTCAAGGACTTCAAGATTACTTGAGCGATCACGAAGCTTGTTATCCAAATAAAAAGTGTAAATGTTTTTCAGACCGGAATAAATACCTCCTTCTCCTCTCTTTGTCAATAATCTCTAGATAATAATCATAATTAATTCATTATCCAAATTAGTCTGTTGAGAATAAGTGAGTTTAAGCAGAGTTGGCGTGTGTGTATAATTATTATAAATGGCAATCTAGTTATTTACTTTGACAGTTTGTCTTTTATTTTGTAAGAAAAAGTGTCACAATTTAATATTTAGCCTTGAATCCACGTGGAAGGTTTTTTTACATTTATTAGTTGCAGGGATAATGGGTTTTTTCTGGTAATAATAACAAAGAAAGTAAGTATAAAATAGCGGAAGTTGGTATAGTTAATTATTATATCCAGATTAACCAGCTCCTCCCCATCATCCTCTATATTATAACTCAAGTAAATCTTTTATACAAACTAGACAACCAGCGATGCTAGCCAGGTCACCAGTTCTCAAATTCCCCTTTCAAAGTTCCCTCTTCGGTAGTTTCCCCTTCCCCATTTCGGCCATTACCCAGTTATATCCCCCTCCCCCGTCTTCAGTTCTCCCTTCCCCCCTTCCCCGTCTTCAGTTCTTCCATAGTTCCCTCTTCAGTTGTTCCCCATTTCGGCCATTACCCACCCAGTTATATCCCCCTTCCCCGTCTTCAGTTCCCCCATCCCCTGTACCCTGTTCCCCCTCCCCTCCTTCTCTGTACTCAATTCCCCCTTCCACGTCTTCAATTCCCCCTTCCCTCCTTCCCCGTCTTCAGTTCCCCCATCCCAACTCTATACCCTAATGAATGTGAGTCAAGCCCAATAAATGGAAGTTCCCCGTATATATATCCTTTGAGAGGGAACCCTCCTATAAAAAAAAACGTTAATGCTCCTTCTTAAATGAACCTTAGTTGTTTTGTATAATTCTAGCGGTGGCGACAGCAGTTTACACCCACAATGGACAGGTTGGTTACGCCATGTTTGCCAATCGAGATATAATTCCTGATCAAAAGACGATGGACCGTGTGGTCCAGACCTATTTGCATGACGAGTTTGACCTTCTCTGCCGACAGACTGGGGTGGTTCAGAAAAATAATGGCATCTCCTCTCCTTCTTATCCAAATAAATTACGACAGGGAGTACAACGGATGGAACCTTTTGCTTAGACATACCACCCACCCCACCCACTCTTTTTTTATTATTACGTGTTGTTTTTATTCAATTTATAATATTTATAATGTGATATTCCAGTTGGGACATTTCTGCAAAACAATTTATAAAATGCAATTACATTTGACTGAAAATAAAATCTCCGCATCCACACCCTTTTTATTATTTCAGATTTAAACCAATCACATTCAAAGGTACACAAAGACAGTGGGGGCATAATTTCTCCCTAACTGTGCACGCGAAGCATAATATTGTTATTGATTTCTACTCCTTACAAGCCTTGTACACAAATACAATTACAGAAATAGATATCAAAATCCCAGCACCAGTTCCACCAATTATAATCCAAAAACCGTATGAGGAGGATTCAAACCAACCCCCACCACCCCCACCGACCTCCACCTCTGTAAAACTTCCAGTAAAGGAATAATTAATCGTTGAAGAGGTCTCCTCCATTATTATTTCCTGACCCCGTCCATCCCTTTCATTCCCTTTTTTATTAATAATAACTGTTGTGGCTTTTATGATAATTGGACTACCAGTAGTAGTCTCACTTTCATCCTCATCCACCTCGTAATCTTCTTCTGCACTTTCATCCTCCTCCTCATCCTCAACAACAGGTCGACTAATGTCAAAAGCAGTAAATGAATAGGGAATAGTAGTAGTAGTAGTAGGATGACCACCCCACCACCACCCACCCCCACCACAACCGGTTCAATAGTGACGTAGACGTTTTTATAAAAAGCCCCCTCTACCCCACCATCCCCGCTTTCATCCAAATCAATTTCCTCTTGATGGAAATGTTGATGAGTTTGTCTAGATTGTCTTAGGGGGATGCCCCTTTGTCTTCGTTTGGGAGGAATAAACGTCATGTTTGTGATTCTTCCATCGTGGACGGCGGAACTTCCAATACTACCCGACCCGTCGAGCACAATACAAATGTCCATAAGTCCCCGACATTCTGGAGTTCCTTCCAGTTTCCCCACACCCGCTATAAACTTCCCGGGAGGTTCATGATTCCTGTAATGATGTTTCCAGAATCGTGCTTGTGACGTCATACTGTCCGGGATCTCTTCATTCAAGGATAAAAAATACAACCGGGCAGCCAAACCCGAATAGAAAGGTTTCACCAAATCCTTCCACTCCACCTTTTCCCAATTTATTAGAAATCTTTTGAGAATCCTTTCGTGAGTTTGGGACAGCGTGTGTTGTGTTTTGTTTTATCAAATCTGGTCTGGTCCACTTGCCATATTCCTCCAAAGTAATGAGGTCTGTAGGTATGGGATTCTGTTCCAAAATACGTTTCCACATATCCCAACCGGTGGAAAAAGTCGCGGTCGGTTGGAAATATTTTAGAGGTTTCAATCCGGTGCAGGACGGACTCGGTTACGTCTTTTCCAAAGGTTTTTTCTTCAATCGTGGCGTTAACCTCTTATTGGGGGTGGTGGTTTGGGGGGGGGGGGTCCAAATTGTAAATGAATGATACCAAACCCAATAAAGAAGATTCCGAAGATTCAGCGGAGATGTTCCCAAAGTTTCTGATGCTTTGGTGATGGATGAGATGAAGGATGAGAAATGAGGAAATGGCTGACTCGCCATGCCGGATTTAAGATTTAACAATTTACGTAGCAGAAGCTCCTTTATTTAAAGGTTACCATGCGAAGAAGGTTTGTACTTGAAGAGTACAAAAAGAAGACTGCTGAAATTATTACAAGCTTGTTCTAGAGAGATATTCTTAGATAGTATAGAGATTAGATTAGAATGCAGGTAGGACATTCTACAAAATCAAGATATGCTAATCATTATAAAATTGAACCTTATCAAAATTGTTGGAAAAAAAACCATGAATTACTGATCCATTTTCAATAGGAACCGTTGCGCAAGGTAAGGGTCACTTTAATGATAGCTTCAAGAAGGACGTTGTTAGTAGAATAAGGGAAAAAGCGTACCCATTAAAAGTTGGCTCTGAACTGGAAGCGACCAAGAAAAATAACGCTTATTGTCTTTAACGAATATCCGCATTTGTGCCGTGCTTATTCCAGCGCTACTAACGGGGAGACTGATAATATTAACAAAAATTATGAGCCCTTCTTTGGATGATGAAAATTGTAAGGAGGTGTGGTTTTTAAATGCCCAGCTATGACTATTTCAATAATAGAGAGAGAGAGAGAGAGAGAGAGAGAGGAAGTTTATTGTTATTCCCGCATATCAGTAATGACCTTTTCTATGATTAACGGATGGTTGGGAAATAATAATGACATAATCGGATAAATTGTTAGAAAACATGAGCATATAGGAAACAGGATTTTTTTTCTAATTATGGTTTTTCTGACGCTTGTTCGGTTTAGAAGAGACACGTTATCAATATTAATAAAAGGAAATAACCACAAACCGCTTTAAAAGCTTTTGATGAGTGTGTGTGTGTGTGTAGAACTCGTAAGGTAATTCTTGATAAAAATAATTCTCTTAAAAGTCCCGGGTGAGTCAGAAACAGAAACTACCCCACAGACACAAATAGTAGCAAAAATAATTTTAGCTTTTAATTAAAGTCACCTTTCTCGACTCTCATATTTATTCAATCAACCCAACCAATCCGAAATCAATAAGCTCTTAAGAAAAAAAGAAACAGGAGTAGATTCTCTGGATAAAAAAAAACCCGCTTCCTTTTCTCTCCCAATTTCTTTACAAATAATAATCCATCGTCAGAAGAAGAAACTTAAAATAAGATCCCCACCCAACTTATTCCTCCTTCATCATCCTCCTCGTCCGCACTTTTCCCTCATCAAAACTTGCTCTTCTCTCTCTCTCTCTCATGGCTTTTGGCCAACACCAATAAATAGACCGCATGTGTTATGTATCCTCCAAAATGCTAAACATAATTAGACACGGAATGGGAGATTAGCAAAATGTGACAACAGACGCCCCCACCACCACACATCTGTTTCTTCTTTTAACTATTTCATATATATATATATATATATACAGGGTGGACAGAGCTATTGCCATACATAACCATAAAGGTACATCATTTGGGGCCACCCTGTACATATTTATAGGAATAGTTGGCTAATATTATAAACCAACTCTGTTATTCCTCTCTCCTTTAAGATCCTCTTGCATGACGCGGATGACGTCACGAAATATCGAGTTTGGGGCCAAGTGAGAATCACGCCTACG
>JAQFZX010002847.1:0-15877 GCA_034682405.1 Hydroisotoma schaefferi | reverse complement strand
CTCCTTGATTGTAGCACGAATTGGAATAAAACTATTTGAACTTTGACCCAAGAGACGGAACTGTGTGCTGGTTTTGCTACCTGCGCTGCAGGTCAGGCACGACCTTCTTCTATTTGTATTTCTAAACTGAAGTATTCAAATGGGGAATGGGTAGGTTGCTAATTGTGCCATGCAATTTAATTATAAAGTTACTACCAGAAATTGGTAAAGTAATACTGATCTAGCCTCACGTCTTTGAGTATGACTCGGACATTTTTGCAGATAACCAGTAATTAGTGGTAGTTCCGGAGGGCTGCTAAAGGATAAGAAATTGATCTAATTTGTCCTTTAAAAGTTTTGAAAAGTGGGGCATTGGATTTATATTTTTTTTACGAAGATTGTGTTGGATAAAAGGGATGGTTGGTTGGCAAAGATCGGACGTAATGTATGTTTCTTTCCTGAAGAAGAACGGTCAGGTGTTGCTTTTAGTCAACATCTTGCAAATCCAATTTATAAAACTCTTTTATTCATTCCTCATTTTTTACTCTCGAGAAACCAGTTTTTAAAGTTGGGATTTTAAAACAAATCCTTTTATTCCGTTGGAGTATTTTAAAAGGACTGAGTGGATGATGATATTATTGGGGAATTAAAGCCAAAAAAGGTTTTTAATTTAATACTTTCTCTATTCTGGTTTTTTTGAGTTGGCTATGGCTATTTCAACTCATCCTCAATTGTCAACATACGTTTTGCCGATAATACCGTGAAATAAAATATTTGCATCAAATCCAGCCCCTCAATAAAAGAAGTAGTAGTAGTAGTAGTTGTAGTAGTAGTAGTAATAGTCGTAGAAGTTGTAGTAGTAGTAGTGGTAGTAGTAGTAGTAGTAGCAGTAGTAGAAGTAGTGGTAGTAGTAGAAGTAGTAGTAGTAGTAGTAGTAGTAGTAGATGTAGTGGTAGTAGTAGAAGTAGTAGTAGTAGAAGTAGCTGTAGTAGTAGAAGTAGTAGTAGTAGTAGCAGTAGTAGAAGTAGTAGTAGTAGTAGTAGTAGTAGAAGTAGTAGTAGTGGTAGTAGAAGTAGTAGTAGTAGTAGCAGTAGTAGAAGTAGTAGTAGTAGTAGTAGTAGAAGTAGTAGTAGTGGTAGTAGAAGTAGTAGTAGTAGTAGTAGTAGTAGTAGTAGTAGTAGTAGTAGTAGTAGTAGTTGTACTGAAGATAGTAGTAGTTGTAGTAGAAGTAGTAGTAGTAGTAGTTGTACTTTGTACTGAAGATAGTAGTAGTAGTAGTAGTAGTAGTGGTAGTGGTAGTGATAGTAGTAGTAGTAGTGGTAGTGGTAGTGATAGTAGTATAAAATTAAGAGTCAAGACTGGACATCCGGTAGACAGTAATTTTATTGATCAAAGATGAAATAAAAGTGTATAAACTGCAGAGTATAATATTTTGGGTTTATAAAAACCAACTTACTGCATGAATCGAATCCTGAATTATAAAAGAATATCTTTGATGGTAAAAATCGGGAGTGAGAGGGCTAGACGGGACAAATCCTGTTTTAAAACATAAATCTGTCAGTGTTTTTTTGCTGTTAAATATCCATTAGATGCGAAGAGAGATGTAGGTAACCACCCGATCCATGTATCGTCAGATTATCATTCTTTTTGCAAAGAGTTTAGACTTACAACCTGATTGTGATTACCATCCTACCTATTCCTTCATAATAATAATATCGGACTTTAAAACAAGTTGGAAGAGCTGAACATTATTATTGGCAAGTTTTTTTGGCATTCTAGGATGAATGTTGGTGGATAAGTTGTGTGTAAAAGGGTAGACTTGTGCCGGTGAAATCATTGACCTCACTCACATCCACTGAATAAATAAATATTATATACTCTAAACTTACAGACAAAATTGTATTTAATAATAAATATGTTAAGCTTTTTAAGGGCAAGGAAGCCACTCCTGGATTTATCTTATCCTCCTTCAAACTAATCATAATTATAATTACCGTATTGTCTCAAATTGAAGCCTCCCTTTAGTAACAGCCCACTCTGAATAAAAGCCTCCCTTTAGTAACAGCCCACTCTGAATAGAAGGCTCCCTTAAATACCAGCCGACTCCGAATAAAAGCCTCCTTTAAATACCAGCCGACTCCGAAAAGAAGCCTCCCTTGAATACCGGCCCACTGCAAATAGTAGCCTCCTTGAATACCGGCCCACTGCAAATAGTAGCCTCCTTGAATACCGGCCCACTCCGAATAGAAGCCTCCCTTAAATAACGGCCCACTCCGAATAGAAGCCTCCCTTAAATACCGGCCCACTCCGAATAAAAGCCTCCCTTAAATACCGGCCCACTCCGAATAGAAGCCTCCCTTGAATACCGGCCCACTCCGAATAGAAGCCTCCCTTGAATACCGGCCCACTCCGAATAGAAGCCTCCCTTTAATACCGGCCCCTATCGAACATAAGCCCCTTAATAACTTAAAATTACAGAATTTGTATAGTGGCCGAGGTTTACATTACAATATACAGTAGGTGGTTTTGGTTTCTACTTACAACTGGATTAAGATTTTATTTAAAACTACTGAACTATTCTATTGAGAAATAGGCAGTATTTTTCAGTCGGATCTCTCTTAAAATCTGCAATTTAAAATCCTATAATCCAAGGGTTTTTAACGCTTAATTTCTTTTAATCTGAAAGATCAGACTGGTCAGTGGCTAAATGAATCTGAGCAAGAAGTCTGTCACTTTGTTACTTTGAAGTTACTCCCAAAGTTAATTAACTTTAATAAAACAGTCGAGTTTGATGGTGAGTGTTGAAATTGTGGTGTAGCTGTTGTTGGGAATCCCACCTTATCTAACAAATGTACTTAATCCCTATTTGAACTGTCTGTAGTAATAAATATATTTTTATTGAGAAAAGTTATGAATGGAAGGTAAAAGTGAGATCATCCGAACCCAAAACTACTTTTTTTGCAATGCAATAAGAATAACTATCCAACTTTTAAAAATGGAGATTATATTACAACTGGCTAAAGCTGATGTTGATTGTTAATAATTATAGCCGTCAGTCTAAGAATGTAAAGATACACAAGTTTTATGAAATAATGGTTCAAGTAGAGGAGTGGATTTCTTTCCAAATCCCATTAAACATGGTAATTTGCATCCCTCTTAATCTGTGGGTTTATTCCACTCTAGAAATGAAGTAATGTAGCTTCTTAACTTTGGAATTGGGATTGTAGATGATCAAGGATAGCAGGAACTGATCTTTCCAAATAACATGCCATAACTCTGTTGAAGAATGACCTTTTTTAGTGGTTGAAAGTCCAAAAGGTTGTGTTGTTTTACAATCCCTTGAATAATCAGCAATTAAGGGTCGCTGATTCCCTGTATTTTCGGATTTACTATGCATAAACGCCCTGTACTCGAAGGCATCTCTGAAACAGGGCATACTGCCCAGATACTTTGGCGCCCCTTGTATCATGTACTTAACGATCGGACACAAAGGAGCGCCCGGCAAATGCCCAGGGCATATTGCCCAGATACTTTGGCGCCCCTTGTATCATGTACTTAACGATCGGACACAAAGGAGCACCCGGAAAATGCCCAGGGTATATTTGGAGAGGGCGCGGGCACAGCGCTTTTTTAGCTTGCGCTAAAAATGTAAAAATATATTCTCTAACGTGTGAATGATCGTGTTAACGATCTTTGCATGGCCGTGGCTAAACCCACGTTAGTTAATTCATGGATTGTATAAATAATAACTCCAACTGTAGGATACTATACGCATTTTGTGTTAAGTGTATGCCATTTCCCCATCCAACATTGAGCAGTTGAAGATTGTGCGGATTGATTAGATTTAATCCCGTCTAATTTTATCAGTCGTCCCGTTAGTTAAGGCTCTTGCATAACAAGTTGATTGATCGATCGAGGAAGGGATCGTGCTGTGGAAACGTTCTTTCGTTGATAAATTGCGATAACTTCCCCCATAATCTCTGTCATCTCTCTTTCAAAATATTCTTATGCAAACAAAATAAATGGTGGGGGATTACGGTTTCGAATACCCTAAATCATCGCCCTTATACCGCCCTCGTTAATTACCCCGCACGCCTATCCTTTACAAATTAAAAGGGGTATCTTTCCCATGCTTCTAGACATCTTTTTTAGTACCTGCGGTATCTAGACGAGGATTTAGTTAGGGTAGTTGTCGCACAAAGTGCTGCAGTATCGTAAAATCCACAACTCTCATTGGAGTAATTAGCACTTGATTTGTAATTAGAGATCTGTGAATAATTAAAAAGTAAGGTGGAGGGAATGAGATCAAGATTTGGTTTAGCTGGAAGAGATATAAAAAAAGTAGTCCACATGCCATTTTCTACAGTTAGTTACCTGGTAATAATAAATGTTATGGAGATGGCTGCATGTCTTAGCTAATGAGGGGTAGTAGAAGGGGCTAATTATCTCGTCAGAATCAACTCACCTGCCACTTCAATCTTGGGATATTAGCATACATCAGAATACAAGTTTTTAAAGATGTAGAGCGATACGTTCGTGCAGTTCGTTCGTTCAGCTAATATTTAGTTATCTCGGAATTAACCTAGGTATCTTTTTTTTCGCAAGCTAACGGTAGTTGTTCTTAAAGATGGCAGGCAGGGATAGGTTTTTATTGTAGGTTAGTGTTAGTGTTGATCTAACTTGGTTTATAGGTTGAGGAGAAATGGAATGCTGGATTTTAGGCAAATATTCTTTTGGAAATGGATGATAAAATGGTTCTAGGAAATTTACTAAGAATGCTAATTAGTTGAGACGTTGAGAGTTTTAACCTGTGATTAATTAATGCACACCAGATAGATTTCTAAAACTACGGCATGCTAGCTAAGCTACTACTGTACGTCTGATGTAATTTTTTTATGTTTCGTGACAGGGGGGACTATGTCTCAGGATGAATTCCGTGTATTAAACTTTGGCTGTTGTCAACTTTTGAAATGGTGAGTTGCGTTGGAGTGGAGTGAGGGTGGTGTGTTAATGCCATTAAATTAATTTGCATAAGATAAGAGTAATCCAATGGTGGTGGTTGATTCTTGATTGTTGGGTTGTTGGCCCAAGGGTAGCTCAAGCACGACTGGATTCATTCACAGGAATTTTAAACCTTTGTTGGACAGTAAAGTGCAGAAGTTGTCTGGTTAAAAATACATGGTGGTATTATGTTAGAATTAGCTTGTCCTCTTGTATGCATCTTTATAATATTATTGCATTAAAGTGCATACGAACGATGATTACATCATTTATGACTGTAGTTGACGCTTGCTTAGCCCAATTTCTACCAATGTGGATTCATATTAAGGTATAAATATAAGCAAGCTGTAACTCACATTAAATCAAAACTAGTTACGCAAATCCCCTTTTTATAGGAGGAAGGCTGAAATGATTTGTAAACTCGTCACGCCGAGGGCATGAGGGCGTCAGGGCATGCATGCCTAAACTGGGCATATTGCCCTGACAATTCAGGACGTCCTATACCCAAAATGATGTATTGTTAGCATTACTAGCTAAAGTATGGTAGTAATATGGTTAAACAGTTAAACATCATTTCGGGCCACCCTGTATAGGACGTCTTGAATTGCCAGGGCAATATGCCCAGTTTAGGCATGCCCTGGCGCCCTCATGCCCTCGGCGTGACTATTAGTAGTGACGACGTTTGTACTTAACGTTTGGGCACGAGGCAGCGCCGGGCATATGCCCAGGGCATCGGGGCATATTTCGAGAGGGCGCGGACACGGCGCCTCCCTACTTACAATGGAAGAGTACGGTGGCATATTTCGAGAGGGCGCGGACACGGCGCTTCCCTACTTACAATGGAAGAGTACGGTGGCATCTTTCTAGAGGGCGCGGACACGGCGCCTCCCTACTTACAATAGAAGAGTACGGTGGCATCTTTCTAGAGGGCGCGGACACGGCGCCTCCCTACTTACAATAGAAGAGTACGGTGGCATATTTCGAGAGGGCTCGGACATGGCGCTTCCCTACTTACAATAGAAGAGTACGGTGGCCGGTGGCATATTTCGAGAGGGCGCGGACACGGCGCCTCCCTACTTACAATAGAAGAGTACGGTGGCATATTTCGAGAGGGCGCGGACATGGCGCTTCCCTACTTACAATAGAAGAGTACGGTGGCCGGTGGCATATTTCGAGAGGGCGCGGACACGGTGCCTCCCTACTTACAATAGAAGAGTGACTGTGTATTGGACATGCTAATTATAATATCGTAATTGTAATCCGGGTTTTGTAAACTTGTTGTGCATGTTGGAATAGTAATTGAAATTTATGAGTTTTGTCATCCAAGGTCGCGGCATGTTCATTAACTTGAGTTTATAAAGGAGAGGCCTGTCTGCCGCTAATCAGAAAGGATTTCCATTTACGTGACCAGGAATTAAACTTTGAAACTTAAAAAAATAAATGCGGTTGTATAACTCTCATCGTAGTAACCTTGGCTCAACCTGGATGAATAAATAAACTCGGGATTTTTATCATCGGGTGGGATTTGATTTCTGTAATCTAATAGGCTTGAAGTATGCTGCTAAGTGGTTCAGAGAGATTAGCATTAACCAGCTCATTAATTAGCAATTAAAAGGGCAGAAAGAGCTGAAAGAGTTTTTGTGTTTGATTATCCCAATTTCGGAACACCTCTTGAAGGCTTATGACTTCACCTAGTTATTTATGACAACCTGTTGCCTGTTGAAATAATTCCCCCGACAACTACTACGGAAGTAACGGATAAGAACTGAGGCTTATCATCGGTTGCTACAAAAAACAGTTAAAGACGCTTTGTGGGAATTCTAGCAATTAATTTAAACTGAGATGCTTATAAATACGTCGTTCCCTGTGGTGGGATGGGAGGTCAAGGTCAATGGAATGGCTGTCGTTTGTTGTTATTTATTTAACAACGTTCGCCCATCTCTAGAAAAAAATCAATCAATTTATTTATTTACGTCAATTGGTCTGAGGACAACGGGGAAGTTGATAGGTGGATTGTTAATAATTGAGAATTGAATAAATATTGACGTAATCGTGGTTTTATCCTGACTAAAATATCCATACGACTATGAACTTAATTTCTGTCACTTTTTAAAATATATATTCATTAGGGAGGTGTGTGTTTGAGCCCAATTCCTGTAAGATTGATTATCTCAACCTGTAATGCTTTTATTTAAAAGATAAATGAAGTTTGAACTTGTGAAGTTATGAAGTTTCTTAACTTATTCCATTTTTCTCAAGACCTTGCCCACCCTTATGAATATTTGATTTATTTAATCGATCCTGTTAAATAGGTTGATTGTCTCGATAAATAATGGTAAAGATGGCTTATCGGATTGAGGAATCTGAATAGATTGGAGTTTGACGTTTGTTTGGTTCAATGACGGAATAACTAGAGTGAGTGATACAATTTTAGATGCAAGGTTATGTATCTATTCTTCCAATAAAAGTCGTGGTGAAATAATAATAAAAATAGTTTTATTTAAGGCTTGGCTTTGATTGAGAATCCAACCTGCTGTTTTGCTCTAATATATACCATTTGTAGTACGAATTACAGAGTAGCTTTTACTGTTAGACACTTGTTACAATTGGGGCAGCGCCATGCCCGCGCCTCCTGTATGTCCGGCGCTTCTCCGTGCCCACTCTGTAAGTACGGGGCGCCGGAAATTATCTGGGCAATGTGCCCTTATTTTGGGCATGTCTTTAGGTCCAGGTTACGAGGATGTCTGTCAGGGCATGGTAAATCTCTATTGATTGATTGAGTTTTTGAGTTGAGTTTAGAGTTTAAATGCTTTTACTGTTAGACCGTTTAGGGAAGCGCCATGCCCGCGCCTGCCCAAAACATGCCCGAATTCAAAGGGCGAATGCCCTGCGCTACCCAGTGCCCACTCTGTGCCTTAAATTATCTGGGCAGTATGCCCTTATTGGGCATGTCTTCGTTTCCAGGGCGCAAGGGTGTCTGACGGGGTATGGGAAATCTCTATTGATTGATGGAGTTTTTGAGTTGAGGTTAGTGATTTGAAGTACGTTTAAGGATTTCTAAATAAGACTGTAGAAATTCTTACTAAAATTGTGAACTGGGATAGGATGATTCATCCCTTTGGGGGAATTACTGTCAACATAGTAGGAAGACATCATTCTTACATTCTACCTTGTTTCTTTACTACCTAAAATATAAATGCTTTACCTACATTGGATGAGCTAATGTTTGTATGGATGGATGGATTGATGGATAGTACAAGAGGTAAATGTTCGGAGTCGGGTGTTAAATTTCAGTGTCCTTATCCACGTAGAATGTTGAATTACTCACAACTTTACATGTAAAGTAAGCCAAGTCAAGACAAGTGAGTCAGAGATTTGTTCTACTCTTCCGATACTCAATCTCTGATGGAAATAAATATAAAGTATCAAGTTGATATAGGAAGTTTGTATAGGAACTGCGTAGAGAGAGGGACACTAAATAAACTGAGATTAATCTGTAAGGGAATACAAAACCCTGTTTATTTTGCTTCATGAAGGTTTGAGATAGGCCAGCCGTAAAAGTAAATGATAAAGAAGATATGATAAAACCTCTATATTTTCATATGAAATGTTGGAGATGTAATATGGGAAATTACCAGGAATAGAATAGAAATCCATTCACATAGTAGTTGTCAAAATGAATGATACTGCAGTGCTAAAAGTTGCAATCACTATTCAGTCTAAGCAACTGCATACACTGAATCATTTTGCAAAGAGGTAGGTAAGCCATACCTTGCTCTATTTGCCAATTTGTAAAGGATAGCGGAGTGTGATGTGAGTGTGTGTGTCATTATTATTATTATATCAATGATATCATATCACACTCTCTACGTAATGATAAAAGGGAACTGAGAAGGTGGACCTTGGTTTGGTAGATGTGCCTGAAAGTGAGATTGTAATGCAGGTTTAGGTTTGTGAAAAGATTTTTGCGAGTTTTAGTTTATTTTGTATCCTCAATCTTTACAGATTATTCGTTGGATTGTTATCAGTGGATTGGATTGTTATTGGGATTTATTGAGTTATTGAATGCGGGTTGGAGTTGTCAGAAAGTGGTTATAGGTAGATAGCTATTTATAAAGTGGTTGGAGTGATTTTTATTCGTTTATCAGATGGATTGTGAAGAGGAATTTATAAAGTAGTTGGAGTTTTATTGAGTTAAATTGAGTGATAAAGGGATGGAATATAAGTTGTAAATAGCAACGGAGTGTTATTAGGAGGGTAGACAGTATAAATAATGTTCAAAATGGAAACAAATTTGGATGATTGGGATGGTCTTTTGGTAACGGATTTGGATGAGTATACGATTCCATTGGAAATAATTGTAGCACCGGCACAGCTTAGAGGGATCGGAGATCAGAACACGGGGGGACTTTTAAGGTCGACTGGGTCGCTTGCTGAGCCCTGCAGGACATCTGATTGTCTTGATGGCTCTGAACATCCTGAACAGCACACTCCGGCCGAGTCTGTAGACCCAGTAGAAGCCGAGTTAACTGCAGTCAAATATCTAGACCCAGTAGAACCCAATCAAACTCCAGTAAAATGTTTAGACCCTGTAGAACCCAAGCAAACTCCAGTCAAATATTTAGACCCAGTGGAACCCAATCAAACTCCAGTCAAATATTTAGACCCAGTGGAACCCAATCAAACTCCAGTCAAATATTTAGACCCAGTAGAACCCATGCACACTCCAGTCAAATATTTAGACCCAGTGGAACCCAAGCAAACTCCAGTCAAATATTTAGACCCTGTAGAACCCAATCAAACTCCAGCCAAATATTTAGACCCAGCAGACCCCCCGAGGGAGATTGAGGTACTCCCAGAACCCCCTGAAAAGCCAGTCTCCCTACCAGATCCCTCTGAACAAAACAAAGACATGGTGGGGAAGCCGAGTTTAATAATGCTAGATTACCAGGAAAAGGGAGACTCAGCCCCTGATTCCCCAATAATCTTAGAAGAAAATTCCCCAAGTATCCCATTGGAGTCACCCACAACTCCAATAATCTGGAACAAATGTTACGTGCCATTTAGTGAAGTTGAGAACGCCTCAGTATTTTCCCCACCCCCTGCGTCTTCTCCTCCTAGTCTCCCTAATTCTAATAGAAACTCCCTATTAGAAAGTCTTAAAGCGGATTTCCTCAGCCAAATCTACAATCCAGAGATTCATAATAATAATAATAATAATAATAATAATAATAATAGTGATACTTCTACCTACTCTGGCTTGAATTACAACCAAGATGATACAAATCCCACCAACCATCACAAAGGTAGTCAAGTCTTATCAATTAGAGAGTATTTTATACCTAAATCCATCATTTTTTTACCATTTCCTCCAATAAATAATGAATAAACTGATCATCCCTTTCTTTCTTTCATCTTGAGGTAGAGTTTATTTGGGTCTCTGACACTGACTGTATAAAAAAAAGTGCGTGAATTTTTTAACATGAGGTTTTAGAACAGAAGGCAGCTAGAGTGCTGCGCTGCGGTGTATGCGGTTGTATTGCAAAAAGCTGTGTGAAATATTGTTTATTAAAGGTGTATTTATTGGGATCAATCAAAAGATTGTGTAATAAATTAAAGAGTAACGTTTAGTGGTAAAAGTAACAGTTTCAGGCTTCATAATCCCTATTTCTATGCATTATTGTTTGAGGATTTCAATCTCACGATTCGATCTGACTTGCTCCTGTTCTATTTCTATTTAAATTCATCCAAGAAGGAGTCTATACTTTATTCTGTAGTAAAGTAAAGTAAAGTGATAGTTTGAAAGACAGAAGGGGTGAGCAGGTTGTTAAATCCCTGCATCTGTAGACTGTCGCTACAACATTTACTTTATCAAAAGATAAAGATTGGTTTGGGGAATGATTGTGGGAATTTGATGAGGAAGTGGATGAGTTTACTATTCAGATTCAGATTGTGTACAAAGTTACATACGGTATGGCTCAAGATATGTTTATCCATCCGTAAAGATCCGATCGGGTTCAAATCACTTGACTTTATAGATAGAGACTGAGTCTTTACGTTGGGAACTTTGGGAACTTTGAGAACTTTGAGAACTTTGATAAGAGTAGATGCATGATTATCACAGAATCCTAGCACTATCTATTATTGGAGCTTTTAGAATAAGATTACAATAGGGCTTTTTTTTATATTGTCTTTGTCTGCACTTCCGGATTGGATTTTTTTGTACAGTTTATAGTTGTATTCAAGTTTTTGAATCTCAGCTAGCCTGAGCCTGAACCCTTTTTGAGAGTTTTGGCAATTAATTGGTAATTAATATTTTGGTCTTTATCTTTTACCCAAAAATGGGATAAGCTTGTCTTTTTTTTATTAAAAGTTGACCAAATTTTGGATCCCATTTAATCCCATGACTTTTGATTTCCTGTTTACCCTTTTTGTCTTTTTTTGTTTGACATGTTTTTCTGACTGAACAGAGTCCAGTTAGGTTAGGTTTCTTCTTTAGAAGTTTATGTAGTTTCTAGACTAGAGAGTATTTAAATGAGGGATTTAATCCTCTTATTGTAAACCTCTGAACTGGAACTATAAAGTCGTAGTGAAGGGAATCCCGTTTGTATTTTTGATTGAATTGTTTTCTTCAGGATTTCTTCCTGTAAAAACTATAAAGGGTTCAATGGGTTTTAAACAGTTTTGATAAACGGTTAGCTGTTTCCAATAAGGATAATGGGTTTATGTATAGTAGTACGAGTTGAGTTTAGTTAAATGTAGAGAATAGGAGGGGTAGTGTGGGAGGCTGACCATTGTTTCCCAATTACTTTACTAACTTTTAACTACTATTATTAACATAAATACAAACAACGTGTGGTTGTTATTGTGTAAGGTGGATAGGTAACTAGACTACTGCGACTACCTGTTGATCTTACTCAATCCACTGGTGGTTTTATTATCTAAAAAAGAACTTTAAATAATTCAGTTAGTAACTAAACTAGTAGTAGTAGTAGTAGTAGTAGTATTAGAAGTAGTAGTAGTAGTAGTAGTAGTAGTAGTAGTAGTAATAGTAGTTGTTGGTAATAAAATCATGACTCCTGCTGCTGCAGGGTTTCTAATCATAAATAATTTGGAAAAAGTAGTTCAAAAGTTGGTGAATCGTGAGTGATGTGATGATGGACAAACTAAACTTCATGATGTGCATCTTTTTTAGAATCGAGAATCGAGAGTAAAGGTTTTTTGGCGTAGTTTACATGATTTTATGAGAAATATGATGATCTATCTCAAATTATTACACGAGATTTGCAAAGAATGATTGGAATATTTGAGTCTACTTTTTCTAGAGGAGTCTGTCTTGTTTCATCCATTTTTATTCTCACGATCTTTATGATTTCATCATACCTATGCTTATTTTTACTCTGTTTGTTTTGTATCATTTGGTTTTTATAAGGATTGCAGAAATAAAGTTGCAGAAGGTTTAAAGTGGTTTGGTAATTTTAAAGATTCGTAGTCCACTGGTATTCTAATCATTATTATTCCTCATAAATATTATAAAAGAGTCCCTCTTTATAAAGTTCCTGTTGATTTCCTCTGTCTTTAGTTGTTAGTTGTTGGTAACGGGGAGTAATTGAATTGGTGATTAAATTACACCCAAATAAGATGGAATAACCGACTTCCTTTGTAATAATTTAACTTTAAATTACTTTAATCCATTTCCTTACGCCTCACTCACTTCCCAAATAAAATCCAGTTAGAGGGATACACTGTCTCAGGTTGTAGGAACTATTATGTAAAAATTAGTAAACTAGAGATTGGAATTGACGGGTAGGTTTGGATTATTTATCTTCTTATCCACCCACAATTTTACTATCCACATCCACCGAATTAAAGTAGAGCTACATTACATTACTTCCTTGGAACGGGAAGGTTGGGATTATTTCTATATAATGTACGCAATTTCTGTAATAAGGATCATGATACATGCGAAACCTGAGTAATACAGAATTTGCAGGTTAATCTCCCATCATGCAGTAACTGTGTATGGTTTATTGTATAAGGTGTAGGTGTATCATTGGATTATTATAAACATTAATTTAATGTGGGATTAAGGCCGCAAAGTTTGTACTTTCTGTTTACTGGTTTACCTCTCGATTTATTTAGTCCAACTAACTTCTCATGTAAATTTACCTTTACTTACATTCTTTCATAATTATTAGATTCTCACCAAACGTAAACTGAACTGCCTATAACCCAGTAAACTACCTATGCTCTAGAGCCCAGTGAACCAACCAACCAACCAACCAACAATAAAGCACCAAGTGGAAATAAATAATAGCCAATTCCTCCTTATCTCTTACACCATCGGCCAGTCTTTTATTAAACGGTGGGATAATTGGGCTCAGACAATTAAATAATATCGTAGGATATTTTGCAGACTTACTTGGAGTAAAACAGTAGAGTAGTTATGATAAAAACTGGTAAATGGTTGGGATAAACAATGGATGGATGTTTGTTCAAGTTATAGGGAAATGATATGATAATTTCTACTGCATTGGATTGATAACTTGTCATAGTTTTAGTAGGGGAAGGGGATAGACAAATACTTTGAATATTTAGCATATCTTTGTATCAAAAAAACAACTCAGATGTATGTTATCTCAATCTATCTATCTATCCCTACCTTGACTTCGTTTCCGGTAGGATGGCTAGGATTTATTTTAACTGTTTTTATGGAATTAAAAGATAAATGTTTGTTGGGAGTTTGTCTCTCGTTCGTAGTTAGTTTGGTTGGTTTGTTGGTTGGTTGGGTTGGATAGGAGATAGGATAGGAAGTTGGTGGAGTTGATGGGTTCGTGCTTAAAAATAATATTTTGTAACTGCATAATAAATAAAAACTGGGCTATGGGATTATTATTGTTCCATGTTGAGAAAATGTTTGGCTGCTATAATTTGCAAAACCCGAGTGTTTCATTTCCATTCAACCATCCAGAGACTAAAGTCAAGTTTACGTGTACCAAATAATATAAATAAATCATCATTAATAAATCCTAAACTTAAACTGAATGGAATCTAAACTGATTGTTTGGTGTTGGAACTACTAGCAGAGAGGAGGATGTGTATGTAATTGTTGTAATGGAAGGGTGAAATTAGCATGCATGCATCCCAATTAAAACAAAGTTTAGCCCAATTCCTGTGGAAAGTTTTTAAAATATTAAATTAATGAAAGTGATCTTGGGTGTTTAGAAGTTGTTGGGGTTTGTTTTTTTTAGAAATCCTTACAAGTTAGAGGGGCAGAGGCCATAAATCACTCAGTTTTAGGGGTTTCAAAGTGTAAGCTGCCCTTTTTAAGACACAGATTTTAAAAGGGATGTGGCTGTGTTAGTTCCTCTTTATTTATTAAGGGGATAAAAGAAAGTTGGATTCATCACATCACAAATGTGATCTCCACCTTTTAAAAAGGGATAAAAACCGTATCAAAAAAAGTTAGCGGAGTTCCTGCTCATAAATCAGAGGATGGATGGATGCATATGTTGGAAGAGTCTTCAGAAGTGTGGCAGTTTTTAGGATGTTCTTATTCTTATTGTCTGTCTGTCTGTCTGTCGGTCGTTAATAAATCTTGTGACTGACGAGGATTGTGAAGGTTTATGAGTTTTAGTTTTTTTAGGGTATTGAATTTGAGGAAATGTCCGACCTAAAAACATATTATTGAAGTGGGGAAGTGTAGGGAATTGGAGCAAACATGCTTCAGTCACCGAAGCTTATTCTACAAATGCTTAAATGTGAGTTTGGCAGACAAGGTGTGTAATCTTTAGTGGTTTCTTTTAGAATATTTTTAATGCGGCTGTTATTTTGTCGTTTTTTGGATTGTTGTAGGAACTTGAACTATTTCCTGTTGAAATTCAGAGATTATGATATGAAGGAATAATAGGGAAACCTTTTAATAGTCAGAGGAGTTTGAAGTAAACAAGTCGTAAAAGAGAGATTATTATTGGCATGCAAATAAATGCATGGTTTTTTTGTAGTAAAAAGTTAGTCAAGATGCAGTTTTGCAGTTTGAGTTTGCATAATGGGTTATTTTATTTCCAATTTTATGATAAGTCTGACCTAAATTTGTATGCGATTTGGTTGACTAAAAGGGACAAATAATAGGCGAAAAAAAACCTCCAAGTTGTTTTTAAAAAAGTTTAGAAACAACAAACAATCTCGTGTAGAGTTTTTTGTTGGAATGGAAATGGAGATTGCAAGTCTTTAAATAATTTTTAAATAGTTTTTCCGTTACAAAATTAGCGTTATGAACGCTTTTGTTGACCTACTCTAACTATTACGTCGGACTTTTGTTTGGAATTGGAACTATTATTGGATTTGGAGTGTTTATGTTTGGATGATAAATTTACTGACTGCAACTCCAACTGCAACTGCCACCCGTTTTTTTTGCTTATTCATTCAATTATCTTTAATTGGATTAACCTGCTAACCATATGGTTATACGTTAGTAGTAGCAGTAGTAGTAGTAGTAGTAGTAGTTGTAGTAGTAGTAGTAGTAGTAGTAGTTGTAGTAGTTGTAGTAGTAATAGTAGTAGTAGTAGTAGTAGTGGTAGTAGTAGTCTACCTACATGTTTATTCTGCTCACTTTCATTTTTCATCCGGCCTAAGAGTAGAGTTTGATTTGAAGTTTATACATTTTGAATCTTCAGCAGGGGGTTTTATTTATATTTACTACAGTTAAAGTTTGGGCATTAAATTATTAATTTAACCGACAAGCAAAGGGGGATAATTCTGTGGTGCATGGTTTCGAAACTAGAGAGATGAATTAATTGGGTGAGGTTGGGGAATTTGTGGGAAACGTTAGAGGAATTTCTAACCTGTGTGGTTAACACTTTCATAATGATAATTAGCCAATATAGATAGAACGGCT